>CAJQUW010010420.1:0-14875 GCA_907163375.1 Prostheceraeus crozeri
AGGACTGCGGAGATTTTCAATGACGCAAGTCGGACAATTTGACGCAGAAAACCATTTTTACCAACTGAATTCGTCACTTCAGATACGTGACGTGACGCAAGTCGGTCTTTGTGACGCAAATGGTATATTAGACGCAAGAAGTATATTTGACTCAAGCTGACGTAAATGAAAATTGAAGTCAGACTTTTTGACGCAGTTCGTATATTTGACTCAAAATCATGAAATAAATTCTGAAAACTTCATGACGCATCCGACCAATTTGACGCATTTGGTATATTTGACTCAAATACGATCGATAATGCAATGCGGTATATTAATATCTAAATATGCGGTCAGAAGTTCTCTCAACAATTTTATGTATGGAATAAAGCGCTTATCTCAAAAGAACAAGTTAACAGGGAATCAAATAGGCCTATATCAAATGATGCCCAAGATTTACAATTTTAGTTCAAACAGCGGTTCATGGTAAATTTTGCACAACAGAAATATGGCGATAATGTTTTCTTCCAATTCAATGTTATCCACTGTTAGAATTATTTGTCAGGATAATTTGCTTTAAGTTTCAATGATCATCACACTATAAATCAGTTAATCGCAAGAGTAATTTTCTGTCATCTGGAACATTCATCCTAATCGAAATATATTTTGCAGAATGTTCGAATCGATTAATTAGAAAATTGCCATCTCATGTCAAGTAATGAGACCGAAAAGCTGACACTCTGTTTATCAGGAGGGCAACGACATGCCTACATTCTTTGGTATATTCACGGGATCGTCAAGTGGGCAAGTCATTCCTTGAAAATGCATGAAACTGAAGGACTTGTGGAATTGAAACTGAGAAATTGTTTAGGTCTAATTTTTGGAATATGAATTTCGCAAGGAAGTGGAGGGGAGCACAGTATGGAAGTTACAATATCCGAAAGCAATGGACCTATTGTCAATAAGATCTTTGTAAAGGGATAAAACAGCAGAGCATTTACAGGCCTCACACCAAGTGAGCAAAAATTAGAGGAAAATCTTAACAACAATAATAAATATGAACAGGACAAAGAACAAGAATAGGAGGATATCAGCAGATGTCACTTCCCTTTCAGGCTATGGTTTTCAATGATTTTTGTTATTTTCTTGATATTGTTATTTATGAATTGAAGCCAAAATAGGCTACCAAAATTCACTCTAGGCATTCGATAGGGCTCTGAGGTTCTTAAAGATATTTTTATATGCTGGGATTAGAAAATGAGAGAATCTAAAAAAACAAGAAATCGCAGTGGGCAGCAATGGTATGAATACACATGTAGACATACGATAATTAGACTTCTAAAATATCTGTCACATGCATGTGCAGATATCATCATTACGAGAAAACATTACTGTCTACTTTCGTCTACATTGTAATAACTATTAGTCATATTGCAGTCCTATTTTTTACTATACATTAAACCAATGCAATTCGTACTGCAATGCGGTATTGCAGTACGAATTTTTAAATAAAAACTACTGAAAAATATCAAAATATTATCGTAATAATCACAAATTAGTCATGCTTCCATTATACCAGCCGTAGAAGTAATCATTCAAATCGTAAGAGCATTGCAGTCCACTTTTTTAAATTTCAAAACAACTAAGGAAAATAGGTATTCTATGAACACAGAAGGGCAAGAAAGTGTAGAAATCCGAGTCCGCGAACTCATGATATCATGGTTGAATTCTTAAGGAATGTTGATTTAAGAAATATCATGGAGGTATAGCATAGCTAAGTAATAGTTATTACAATATCGCTGCTATCTCTATTTTCTGAACTGCAATGTCTTTGTCCTCAGGCGCTACGCGCCTTCGGCCTACAAAGACTTGCAGTTCGGAAATAGAGACAGCAGCCATACATTGTACCATAGCTAAGTTACGCACAATGATGATACTGAAGCACTGCATGTCGCCTTCTTTAAATCGCACCCCTCCGAGCAAACGGATACCCGATCAGCATCTTATAGTTTCTCCGGATATCCACGGATCTTCACGGCTGAACGGATGCACACCATTATTTCTACATCAGGTACCGCTTGGATATCCAGTTTATCTCCGCGGATAACAAATTTTTATCCCAAGGAGATCCGTATCTTATAAGCCGATATGTTTGATATCCAACCGATATCTGGTTCGTTGTTTTTGACGGATATCCGTGCTATCGGCTGTGCATTCTGGTTATCCGCCTGGCATCCCTTTGTTAACAATGGATATGTAGCAATCGCGACTTGGATGTCAGTTTTCTATTAAATCAAAAAAGTTGTCAGTTAGCCAAGCTGCTGTATTATTATCCAATCTTACAAATTTTCATCGATATGACGGCCTGTTCACGTAAAAAGGATTTTCAAATTACATCTTACATAAAAATCAAAATGTCAATGTCTGATAAGTTGAACATTCATCTTTGTTATTGAGGCTCGGTTTCATAGATTTTATTAATATGGCCTCTCTGAAACGTAGGTTAATGCTGTTTGTATCAAACGCTATGATTTTGATTGTAAACGGGAAAGCTATGATAGGAGAGCAACTTAGGTGATGTTTGAGTACACTTGAGTCTTTGTTTGTGGCATGTTCTTTAATGCGTGTATGGAGTGAACGGACTGTACTCCCGATATAATTACTTTTGCACGTTTTGCATGTTATTTCACACACTACCATAGCTCTCAAACAGATATTGCTGTCAGCAATAACGCACTGATTCAATTTACACTTATGTTTGGAATGTGATTTTCTCAAAGCTATTCGTAAATGGAAAATCACATTCCAAACATAAGTGTAAATTGAATCAGTGCGTTATTGCTGACAGCAATATCTGCTTGAGAGCTATGGTAGTGTATGAAATAGCATGCAAAACGTGTAAAAGCAATTATATCGGGAGTACAGTCCGTTCACTCCATACACGCATTAAAGAACATGCCACAAACAAAGACTCAAGTGTACTCAAACATCACCTAAGTTGCTCTCCTATCATAGCTTTCCCGTTTACAGTCAAAATCATAGCGTTTGATACAAACAGCATTAACCTACGTTTCAGAGAGGCCATATTAATAAAATCTATGAAACCGAGCCTCAATAACAAAGATGAATGTTCAACTTATCAGACATTGACATTTTGATTTTTATGTAAGATGTAATTTGAAAATCCTTTTTACGTGAACAGGCCGTCATATCGATGAAAATTTGTAAGATTGGATAATAATACAGCAGCTTGGCTAACTGATAACTTTTTTGATCTAATTTAAATATGCTGCTTAAAGAATTATATCTCATTATTGAATATCAGTTTGCTATTCCTACGCTGTCATCTAGTATTTGATTTCGATGTTCGTTAGTTATACATTCGATGCGTGAAGCTATCCGCAAATGATGAACAATCCAAAAACCAACTAATCCTCAGATTGGACAGATAATTGTAATCTATACAATCCGGTGATCCACTGGCTTCTGGCACAGTTTTTGACTGAAAGCCGAATAACGATTCTCATCTTACCTACTTACACGTACAACAACTAAAAATATTCATGCAATTCATGCAATAACAGAAAGAAACAGACAAAAATAACAGAGATGCCGACAAGCCTCAAGCAACGTAATTTTTAATCCAGTGGATACAGCAACGTATCCATAACGATTCAAAACTACCAAATTTGAGGTATACATGAACAATGGCTGAAAATACTTGTATTTTTCAACATTAGGAGGCTTGTCAAATCTGAATGTGAATAGCCTCACAGATAGATTTGCATGCATAGAAAATGATCTGAAGAGACTGCATATAAAAAATCTTCGTCCTATTGCATTGAAATGTGTTTTTCTTTTATCGTGTCTGACAAGATAAGGAACCGGATAGAACTCGGCAGATGTGCAGCTTCGTGGTAGGCTTATTTCATTCTGTGAAAGTTTCATTTTCGGCATCGTTCCTAGCAGAATCTCGTTCTGGTTGTTTGGCTATTTCTGTGCATACTAGTGATCTTTGAACTCGTGCGATCAGGCCATAGAAATGGATTACGCCTATTCATGTATTCGACCGCTTTGTGTCACTCGAAAGGAAGTAACACTGAAGATATATTACCTTTCAAATGACAGCCTAAATCATCGGCGCGTAGCACCAGACGATTTAGGCTGATCATTTGAAAGGTAATATATGCATTGTTACTGAACTAAATCTATGACATCAAAAATCCAAGATTTTGATCTGTATATGGAGCAATTATACTTTATTAACCAGGGCATTAAATGAGATTTCCGAGGGCATCGTTAGATGCCCTCGGAAATCTCATTTAATGCCCGCAGTTCATAGAGTACGAGTATGATTGACATTCAAACGAGGTATGTCATTCAACCATAGATAACTTAGATTCAGCTTACATTATGAATTATGGCTATCCATGATTATGGGCTCTATCATGGCTCTATGTATCATTGATATCATCATGGATTACTATGTAATGGCTAGAGGATAATTTGGTAAAACTATCATAGAGATAGAAAGGTATCATTAACAAAGATATGCCCGAGGGCATATCTATGTTAATGATACCGAGATATCAATGATAGATTTGCCAAATTATCCTCTAAGCAATTTAGAGAATGTCTGTCTTATTTCTATGCATTTGTAAGAATTACCATGGAATTACCTAGGGATTTCTTACAATCTAATAACACCCTAGAAATTTTGTTTATGGTATTCAAACTTCGTTTGCAATGATTCCATTTGAGATCATATCATTCATATTGAAACATGTCTCTATCTAACGAATTGTTTGATGATGAAGATTTTAACACACTTGACGAATTTTTGGCGAATTACGACTTTTCAACGAATACAACTTCAACAACTCTAAATCTGAACACCATAGTCCAACAGCAGCAATCATCCTCAATATTTACACCGCTCAACTTAGAAAATGAACAATCAAGGACATCACGAAATGAATTACCATCCTCCATCTCTGATATTGATTTAAGAATAGAAAAACAAACTCCACAAAAAACATTAAGCAATGCTAAATGGGCATGTGGAACCTTCAACCAGTGGGTCCGAGAACGAAACGAACACATTTTGGCAAGTAATTCAGAAGCCTTGATGTTTCTATCTGAGAATGGACATTCGTCTCTCAAAGATATAACAAAAGCCAATCTTAATTCGGCATTGAAGTTTTTTGTGTTTGAAGTGCGAAAAAGAAATGGTTTGAAGTATCCGAGCGAGTCTTTAAGACAACTTATTAACGGTATAAATTATTGGCTTCGCAAAAAAGAAAAGAAAAACTGGAATATATTTACGGACTCCGACTTTGAAGATGCTCGAAACGCGCTAGACGGCGCCATGAAGGAGACCGCGAAGGAAGGAAACGATGAACAGCCGAAAAGAGCGGTATCTATAACAGAAGAACAGGAGGAAGATCTATGGAACAGATTTTATCTTGGGGACGATAATCCGAAGAAGCTGAATCGCACTTTGCTTTATTTGCTTTCAAAGCATTGTGGATTAAGAGGAGGAGCTGAATTACGACAATTATCATACGGAGAAAATGGCAATCTAAATCTTGTTCAGTACAAAACAAATATTGAAATCTTGGAGTATTATGAAAACACATCAAAAACCAACAATCATGGCCTAAAGCATCATCACATCGAACCAAAATCTGTGAGAGTCTGGCCGTCAGAAAATACCAATCGTTGTGTGATAATACTTTATAAGAAGATGATAAATCTCAGACCAGCTATATGCAATACACAAGCCTTATTTCTGCAACCACATCCGCACCACACAGCTACCAAATGGTATAATCCCATACCCATGGGTCACAATACATTGTCTTTGACTATTCGATCACTCATGGAAGCGGCTGGATTTGACGGAAATTACACCAACCAAAGTGGAAGACGAACAGCAGTTACAAGAATTATTGAGAAAACAGGAGACAAGAAACTAGCTAAAAAAATATCCGGCCATCGTAGTGAATGTATTGATGTATACGATGAGGTATCGGACAAAAGAATGCGATTAGCTTCGAATGTGTTATCTAATCAAGTGAATAACTCAAACATAGAATGCAACAACACAATAACAACAATTACGGATACTGTAACAACGAATACTATTGAACAATCTGTCGGTGGACCCACCACTTTGAATGATCTAAAAGATTTCTGCAAAGAATTGAAAATTGCTCCAAAAAGAATAAGTGTACATAACTCTGATGGCTCATCTCTTGAGATGAACTTTTGATTTATGATATTATTAAAGATGATTTGTTTTCTGCATGGACTTCTAAATAAAAGGCTGAAAATAAACAGGTAGACTAAGTTGAATTAAATCATACGATCACAGTCAAATTATTTAGAAGTCCATCGTTTATGTTATTTCATCTTATTAAGATGAATTGTTCATCTTATAATTGTAGCCTACTCCTGGATATCGTTGCACTGCACATGTTAAAAAATCTAGGAATCGATGAGTAACGATGTAAATTCATGTAAAAATAGCGATGATATTATTATAGTATTATAATTATATAGATTATTAAATATAGATCATATAAAATTATATACTATTATAGCATTATAGATATAATATTATTATCGCTATTTTTACATGCATTTAATAGGCCTATATCGTTACTCATTGATTCCTAGATTTCTTAACATGTGCAGTGCAATGATATCTAGGAGTACAATTACTGCTATTTTGCGTGCATATTCATGTCTTTGGTAAATATATTTCTTAAGGTAAAGGTATTCTTACAAAAAAAGAAAATATATTTAATAGGATATTTACATGGGAAATAAGACAGACATTCTCTAAATACTAGCAGCTGCATTGGACACGTCTTACATACCGGTACATGTAAGTTGGCCGCCTAGATACTCGAAAATGCATTGAGGTAATAGCAAAGTAATTTCAAGATATCATTAACACAGAGATAAAGTCAATTTTTCATTGAAAATCTAGAAATCTATCATTTCACTTTGCAAAATAATTTTTGAAAAAATGACCATATATCTGTGTTAATGATATCTAGAAATCAATTTGCTATTTCCTCAATATACAAGGTGTTTCAAAAGTAGGCTAACAGTAGAAATTGGCCTTGAAAAGCTATGTCTTAATGCTATAGATTAATAAGCTATGTCATAATAATCTTTTTCACGATGCCACAGATAGCTAATATGCCTTGTATTCGTAAGGGGCAAAAATTCAATACTCTTTGACATCGCGTAAATCATATTAAAATATCTCATGATCTCCAGTGTTTTCATGCCTACATATTTCACTACAACCCAATTTGAATCTATACCGATCATGAGAAGTCGAATAACTATCCAACATCTATCAAAAAAAAATTATTAGGAAACCATGTAAACAAGATAGTAGTTGTTTCAGTGTTACTGCGGAGAAGGAAGAACAGCTGACATTCGAATGTCCTCCGCGCCCCTCAGCCTGGTGCACGAAGACGCTGTCGTCAACACAAGACAGGGAGGCGAAGAAGGAAGAACAGCTGACATCCAAATGTCCTTCACCTTTGTTAATTCCAGCCTCCTCTTAGACCATCGTCAGAAGCTTCTGACGATGGCCTAGAGGAGGCTGAAATTAATAAAGGTATTAACATTAAAACAACTACCATTTTGTTTGCTTGGTTTCCTAACAAAAAAATGAACAAATGAATAACCAAGGCCTATTCAACATATCAAAAAATTAATCAACTTAAAGTTGCAAAAATTCACGAACGCAAATGCTCAAAATGTCCACCATGGACATCGGCACATTCTTGTAGTCTTTCGGCCACACTGTGGCACACAGTTCTGCATAAGTTCCTGTCATCACTGATCTCTTGACAGGCATCTGTGATGTAGGAGCGGAGTTGAGAAAGTGTGTGAGGTTTTCGTCCGTACACTTTCTCCTTTACAACGCCCCAAAAGAAAAAGTCCATCGGAGTTAGATCGGGAGAGCGAGGAGGCCAAAGGATGCTACCACATCTCCCGATCCACTTTCCTGGAAAAGTGTCATTCAGATAGCTTCTGACACTCACTGCAAAATGCGCTGGTGCACCATCCTGCTGAAAGTACAGCTCATTGAAGTTGTTCAATGACTGCATCTCAGGAATCGAAAGGATTGGAGCATTTGAAGGTACACCTCAGCCGTCACAGTTCTTTCAAAAAATACTGGCCCAATCACACCGTTGCTTGACATACCGGCCCAGACGGTTAAGCCAGGCTGGTTCAGCTCATTTGTTGATACCATGTGCGGATTTTCAGGGAACCAGTAGACACAGTTATGTCTATTTACGTGACCTGATAGTTTGAAACTGGCTTCGTCAGACCAAACTATCTTGTCAAGCAAATCTGGGTTCTCCCGAATTTCCGACAACATGAGCACAGCAAACTGCAAGCGTCGTTCAGCATCATCCGGTAGAAGGTGCTGCAACAGTCTGGGTCGGTATGGTTTCAATTCAACTTTCCTCATCAGTCTCCAAGTAGAGCTTAGAGAAATGTCCAACTCCAATGAGGCTCTTCTTGTTGACTTCTTCGGACTTTGAACAAATGTTTGGGCCACTAGCTCCTCGTTTGATGTTATTGAAACTGATCGAGGGCGTCCTGACTTCGGTGCATTCTCTACCGAACCGGTCTTTTCAAATTTATCTCGAATGCGATAAATAGCAAATCTTGATGGAGGATTGCTGTGAAAGGCATCTCTCCATTCCATTCGCACCTTTTCAGCATTCTTGTTTTTCCAAAAGGATTTCAAAATCCATTTTCTCTGATCATCTTTTAGATGACCTGACATGACAGAAGCAGCAAATTCAAAAAAGCTTCAAGCTTGTTTAATTCACTTCAAGTCAAACTAACAGTGTTTGATTCAAATCAAATTAATTGAACATATCCATGTACGTAATGTCAGATTGGTGCTATATCTTGTCCATGATAGATTTCAAAATTCCTTTGCCAATGGAATGCTACTGCATAGACTTCTAAATGATAGTAGCAATTACTTCGAAGTCTATGGCTCATGTTGGACTGATCATGGATATCCATCGACTGATTCAGGTGTAAATCGCCAATAGAACGGTCAACATAGATTTCCTAGGGCAAAATCAACTGTTAGCCTACTTTTGAAACACCTTGTATTTTCGAGTATGAATTTAGAAGTCTATGTATGAATATCTAGGGTTAGGATGGCGTGGTAAGTTTGAAAAATATCATTTGTTATCATGGCCTTGTTACGTGACGACGTCTATATTGACTTCAGCAAATTTCCTGATGGTTTTGCATAACTGGACTGACCTTGGAAGAAATTGATGACTATCTTTCTAACATTGAGAATGAAGAAAGACTCAGAAGCACTGAAACGAACATCCAAGAGGCTCATTCCTGTTTGGATAACACATCAACAGCAACACAAACAAAATTTTATGTTCGCAAGTTTAAAGAATTTCTAAGAAAAGAAGGATTGAATGCAGATTTTGAAAGTCAAGACAATAAGACCCTGTTGAAATATCTGCAGTATTGGCTCCTCAATTCAAAAAGGAAAGATGGCGGGAATTTCAAGCCCCAAACATATAACTGCATGAAAGCTGCAATACACAGGCATGTAATAACAACAAATGGTAGAAGTATAATTGGAAATCCGGATTTTGAGCAGTTGAAGATTACCCAAAATGCATGTACAGCACGTTATCTGGAAGAACCAAGAACTACAGAAGAAAGAGAATCGGGATATAAAGACATCAACGAAAAAGATATGAAACTGATCAATACATATTTCAACCAGTCAGACTGCAACGAGAAGTTATATTCAAGATTATTTGGCACTTCGGATTTCGCGGACGAGAATGGCTAAGAGGTCTCGACAAAAATTCCGTCATATTCTCAATTTGTCCTACATCTGGTTTGCAGTATGTTGACCTAAAAAAACCCCAGTTGCACTAATTACAAAAAACCTAACGAAAGAAAATGCATTGTCATGTTTGAAAAGCCAGAAGATAAGCAGTGTCCATTCAAATTGATGAAAAAATACATTGATCTGAGACCAGCAACAGTTATATGCCTGTTTCCAAAACCACTTAAGAATTTCTTACCAGGACGATGGTATTCCGATAAAATGGTTGTCGGGAAGAATACTTTAGATGATGTGATGAAAAACATCTCGAAAGATGCTTCGCTATCAATGAAATATACTAATCATTGTATACGATCTTCTGTTGTTACGTCGCTGTCCGACGTAGGGGTTCCACTGCAAGACATTCAGATTGTGACGGGACATGAGAAGTTAGAGACTATTGACCATTATACCAAGAAAATCAATGTTTCAAAGCGAATACGCCTATCACATACCCTTACAGAGTGTTTGGATAAGAATCGTGAAGAAAAAGAGAATCTAATGCAAAGGAATATTGATGTCGAAATTGCGAACAATGCAGAAATAGAAGTGAAAAGGAAAAATCCCGTAGCTGTTTTAGAAAAGGATGGTATGAAACTTTCGTTTTTTATGTAAGAATGTTAGACTTTTCTATTTATTGTTATAAAGCGCTATATAACTTGTGGATGTCTATTGCAGGCGGGCATTAAATGGCATTTAATGCCCGCCTTTTTGTAATGCATTGAATTGCCAATGAAATTTCTTTGTATTAAACGGGAACTGCTCCATTTAATTTGGTTTTAATAGACATCTTGCCCTGAATAGCTCGACTAAATGACTGAAATCAATGATGATTTTCTACAGAGCCCATACAGCTCAGAACATTAAAGCATGTCAAGCTTGAGATATCTACTAATATTAATTGCGAAACATAGGAATCTCCTCAATGCCAATTTCAATGGGAACGAGAAGATGGATGGTGAAATGCTCCTACCTCAATGGTATCACATAGCAAATTAGACGGCCTTAATCATGCAATTAAGGCCGTCTAATTTGGAATTGGAGCTATATAAACAACTTTCATAGAAAAATGACATGTGAAATATCGGCGGACAACCCTACTTAGTAACAATGAAATCGATGACACACAACCCGACTGTAATGGAATGGCAAAAAGAATGTTTAGGCTCACATAATAGGGTCCAGTAGTTGAAATGATTCCGAGTTTTATTTAAGTAAACCTTCTTCAGAGAATTGTCGTCAGGCATGCACTTCTACTCTTCTATAATAAAATTGTCAATTCGAAGATGAAGCAAAACAAAAATTCCTTATAACGTTATAAATGTTTCTGGTAACTTCTGCAAAAGATTTTGACCAATTATTGTAAAGGTAGGATTCTTTAACCCACTGCGTAAATAACTATGTTTGTCCCTCCTGACGCTCTACTGACTTTCTGTTGATTGTTTTTAGCTTTTTTGCCCCTTAAGAAGCGTGAATACGCGAAACGTCGGTCCTGTAAGCCTACATAGTTTTTATTACAATTTTATAGCCAATAAATTCTTTAGAAAGATACCTCAACGTACTTTTGGCTCATGAAGAATCGCCTGTTTGCGACAATCGTATCCATCAAATAGTGTGAATTCCAAAATTCAATAATTAGTATTATAATATAGTATTTATTTAAAGTGCTTTATTATAGTAGTTCTATATTAGTATTACAGTATCATAGAACAATGATAATAGCATTATTAGTTCTCCAACGTTATCAAAATGTTGCCATTAGTTCAGGCCTCCCCGGCCAAAATACAAATTTTTCTAGGCTTTTAGGTTTTCAAAAATCTCGAAATCTGCACGAGCGAGATCAAACAAAAATGGGAGACATTAATTTGGGTCGGCACAAAATGGGAAGCATCTTCAGCAAAGCTATAGCGAAGGATGTAAGCGTAATACAATCCATGAAGACTGGAAACAAATGGAATAAGATGAAAAGCAAGTAGGCCTATACATGTAGTCTACCAACTACGTTCAACTAGAATACTGCAGGTACTATAGTACTGTCCAAAATCGGAATTCCCAGCTAACACACATATAAATACAAATCTACTTGATGCACCACACTATCCCGAAGAAGGATTCTTCAGATGCCCTCACCGATATGCCCTCAAGCACAGTCTATTAATCAGGACTTTCGACTTTGATGCTCAGAGAAATTGATGAGCCAGTCGCTGCAGTGTCGATTTTATCCTTCTAGATGAATTTTGATAACTATGAAGCAATGGGAAAAATTCTCCTAACAAATTATACTTTGGTGTAAATAACGAATCCTTTTTAAGAGATGAAAGAAGAAATAGAGACGGGCTGATGATACCGCATTACATGAAAAAGTACATGCATAGGCTATACCCTCATTCAGGCTAAAATTCAAACCGCAAGCCATATCCATTTTTATAACAATGATATGAGACAAGTCATTTCTCAAAATGATGTATCTTTCAATACAAGCGAATTTCAATTTCGACCTAAAGTCTGAGTGCTTTAATCTTCTTAGAGTATGATAATAAAGCACTCTATTTGATTTAAAGTATATTTACCATTTGAAAACAGTGCTATTTTTTCTATTAGAAAATATAACACCGGTGAGGAAAATAAAGTTCAGTTATCCTAGATCCACATTTGTCTCAAGTTAAATGATGTACATCTGTGATTTACGGCAACTCTAATTTCACAGTCCTATATATATTTCAACCATTGCACCATTTCTATTCAATATTATTCTCCTCGTGTCTGCTTTTGGATTTGTAATCAAATTATGTGCTACTCTGAGAGGTAGGCATAACACTAATTTGCGCTATGCTTTCTACAGCAAAATGCAGCTTCAAAATCTGTTTCACGGCAGGCCTATGTGAAATGGAGAAGATCCTTTTCAAGAACTCATTGCTGCTTCGTTCCTATGCCGCTATCTAGTTGACTGCTTCTTGACAGGCATCCTTCCTTTCGATCCATATTTCTCTACAACCAACCAAGTTTGTGTACATACGCATCAGGCTAATTGTATTACTTAAATCGATGAATTAATTTATAGATTATTTGCTGGTGTTAACGTGACTTTACTGTGTTTTATAAGCTCACTGCTATAGAGTCGTTTTTCATTTGAAGCAAAATATGAATTTATAGTAGAAATGTATTATAGTATGAAATTATTTTTTTGTCCATTCCTGCAAATGCGAATATACATGTACCTATTTAACACTATGCAGGCTTATGTTCGTAGCAGTAGGATGTTGCCAATTTTATGTTGCATTTAAATTCCAATGAACAGACAGGCGAAACATGCCCATACACGCTTTCCAAAAAAAAAATGTAATTGAAGCAACTGCAAAAACGTGAATTGTGGTAAACGCCATTAAAGAAATGACACTATTTTATAGCATGCAGCTACTTTGCTTCAGGGGGCTGGAAATGGACTTTCAATTTAGATATTGTTGAAATTTTGTTTCATAGGCATTAGAATGATAAGGTAGACCGGGGCAAGCTGTTAACAAAGTGACCTTGTAGAGAAGAATGTCGAATAAAAGCACCTTAATTGACAAGATGTCTCCTAGCTTTGTTAAAGTATAGGCCTTAATATTCAATTCATAGCACTATTTGTAAACTGCAAATAGAATCTATGTTTTTCGTAGTGAGTAGTTCGGCATTTTTTACTTTTTTGCCCACTTTATTACTGTATGTGCATCAATTCATCATCTTAAACTAAAGGGTCATTTTCACAGTTTTCTGCTTCAGGCTCATGTGTGCTCTCAAGATTGCAGGTTTGTCAATTTTTCATGATTTTTATTGATTTCAGCTGTATAGAATTTTTTTATGGGAATGCTATTGTGCAAAATTCGCAAGTGTGACGCGGCAAAATTCTTTCCCTGAAGAAGCGTTTTTTCAAGGTGACAAATAAGTGGTGATTGGATTCGCGCACGAGTCGACGCTGAGAATTAGGCTTAGCTTAAAATGTCACGCTTGTGATTACAGAACATTTAAGAAATCGTATGAGACTTGGCAGTTTTACTACCCGTTTGTTTATTTTCTGCACCCAGAAACTATGCAAATATTTTTATATTTTGTAGACCATTGAATATTGATACTTTGCGAACTTCTGCCAAATTATGGCTACATTATTGTGTATAAGGTGACCATTTGATCAAGATGAATAATTCTAGGGTCTGTATGGCAACTTACCCTGAGCATGTTGACGCAGTTTTCATTTTCTGTTTTTACTGCATTTGTGCAAAATTTCTGCATGTCGCTAAGTGACGACTAAAAGTTGCTGAGAGTTATTTGCCAAATCTGTCTAGTGCTCTATCATCATGCAGTGTCCAACATATATTGGAAAAAAATAATTTCTCAATTTAATATGATGCATTTATGCAAGACAGGCGGTCACCCTACTATGTAGTCATGGAATTCGGCACCTTGAAATTTCCCACTTCAGTTAGATTATGGTAGCCTATTTATTGACTATCTTGAATAATAAATTCTAAGGGGACCTCGTCAACCAGTCCCTCTGATTCTACCAGGCCATATTTGCATGCAAGCTTAAACTATATGAAGAGGTAGAGACGTTTTGTAACTTACTCTGTGATGGTTGATCGCGATTATGAATGCATGATTCTCCCCTCCAACTTATTATGCAATCGTGAGTCAAATATTCAATATGCGTCAAAACGTCTGACTTGAGTCTAATAGTCCAACGTGTCAGAATACCGTCGTGAGTCAAAAAGTATGACTTGCGTCAGTAAGAACGAAAATCTGGAGTCTCCGAAACCGAAACCGGCGGAAAGTATTGAAAACATGTATTGAATACATCTCAGCAAAACTCACCTGTACACCAAATTTGGTGAGATGCGAGCGTGCGGAACAAAGTCCATTTGCGTCAAAAAGTCTGACTGCGTCAAAATGTCCAACTTGGCGTCATTTTGTCTGACTTGCGTCATCTACTGACTATATGGT
>CAJQUW010010421.1:0-79638 GCA_907163375.1 Prostheceraeus crozeri
CAGACTAGGGCCGACGCCCTAGTCTGACAGGGGGGAGGTCGGTCGACGGCGGCCATCTTGCGCGGTCCAGTGGTGTAGATTTACTTACTACTATTACTAGTATTACTTACAACTATCAATCGAGATGTTGAAGCAAGAAATGAAATGTTTTACATTCCGGTATGCAATTTCACACATTCATACCTCTTGTTCTGCTGCATTTTTAGACTGATCAATTTGTGTAGGAGCATCTTCCAAGTAGCATCTAAATATGCTTAACAATCGAGTCCTTACTTCGACAGTCGGCTGTTTCCGGACAAGGAAGATATGAAGCTAATCATGCAAAGTAAGTAGCCCTAAAACTTTCGGCGATTTTTTTTTTAATTTCTATTAGTTTCATTATGCATTTAATAATCTCCAATGAAATTTAGATTATGAGACACTTAGCCTATTTAGACATTAAAATTATTTATTATGATTTAGTGGCTTCTTTATGTCCCTTTGTAATCATTTGAAATACTCTCCTATTTTTAGATTTATTTGCTGTTCAAGCGTTCAGGACATGTGTCCCTTCTTCAGGGGTTAACAAAATCAAGTGGACAAGCAATGAACTCCTGAACAGCAAATAAATCTATAGGCCTAAATATGAGAATATTTCAAATGATTACAAAGGGACATGAAGAAGCCACAAAATCACAGTGAATAATTTTGATGTCAAAATATTAAAATGTTTCAAATGATTTTTAACTTCGCAACGTTTTATACGAAGGGGAATAAAAAAGATAATAATCATAATGAAGAATTTGCTAGCAAGTGAAGGTGAACTATATTACTCGTAAAGTTCCAACTCTCCAGCTGTAGACGACTGTGAATCAGACTTCTGTTGTAATTCTTAATGTTACAATTACGTAATCGCAATCACAATTAATGTAATTAGTAATTGTAATCAATTACATTTCTGATGAGTAATTTGTAATCGCAATCAATAACATTTTTAGCCATGTAATTGAGAGGTAATTGCGATTACTTTGCAGTCAGCACAGCTTAACATTCGTTCCGCAAGTTGCTTAAATTACGTGACTCTCCTCGTCAAAAAATGCATTACTATACTTAAATGTGTAGCCTACCGGGTGTGCAACTACCGGTTCTTTTTTCAAAGAAATTTATGACGAAACACAATTCCAAAATCTAATTGAAGTGCCGGTCTTATGATATTCTTTCCCTCTTATCTTAATAGCTGAACTGAAAATGCAGATCAGAAAATTACTCCCCTCGGAGAAAAGAGAAAAAAAACAAAGTTGAAATCTTCAAGTCAATTTAAATCATAGCAGGTAATTGCAAGCATGGCAGTCTCAGAAGCCACAAGTCTCGATATCCCAATCCTGTATCTTCAGTTTGAATCGTAGTAGAGTTGTAGGGCGAAAACACTTGGATGAGAATAAGAAGGTGCTAATTTAAAATCAATGCTATATCATCTCCTGCTTTTCCGGGGAGCAATTGTAATTAACCTAAGCAAATCTGCCTTGAAAAAGAGGTGGCGTAGAAATGCAGAGTTTAATGCTGACAATTATCTAAAGTAATTATGAATTAATTGAAATGTAATCGAAGAAAAACGGAGTACCGGTAATTTGTAATTGCAATCAACTACATTTCATGAGTAATTGACACAAGTCTATGCTGCGAATACAACATAATGAATCAGAACACATATAGAAGGTCGAAAAGCAAGGCAGAAAAAGTTTTTCCACTACAATTCCTGCTCATAGTATGCACATTAATTAAATGTTAATCAGGCATTGACATTCAGTTAATTTGTATACTTTCAATACGGAGATCATAGTATAACATCATAGGGATTTACTGTACTTAACTGCATGCATGATTCGCATGAATAGTATGCTACAGACAGGGTTGGAACCGGCCGACCGATTTTAGTAACGCCGGCCGTTTAATTTAATTAGACCCACGTCGACCGTTGTTGACATTCAGTCTAGAATATATTGCTTCATTAATCATTAATATACAACATTAAGAGCATGTAAATGTAACATAATTTGAAAGTGTCCACACGTATGTTTTGTGACATGATTATTACGAACTGTTCCTTAAACAGTTAAAAAAATGATTACTGGCAACTTATACATGTTATAGTTCAAACTCCACTTTATCAGTCATGCAGTTTCTAGAATCCTCCTCTATCCTGTATGAATTTTGGAAGGATTGTGTCCTCTTCTCTGCGGATTTTCCTTTTGCATCTCCGCCTTGGCTAGAAAGCGACATTATTAATGAATCAATCGTTATCATACATTCAGAAAGGATAGTCCTGATAGAAGATAAAATAAAGTCCAAGTTCGTATTGGTAGTAGTGTGACAACTGTGACTATTTTTTCTCAGGATATTCCAGTTTTATATACTGAGGAATTTGATTATAGAGACGCAGATCTGTGATTTAATGAATGTCTTTTTTGCATGCTATTATCTTTTTATGTAGTGTGATCTGCCACGACTGTCTATAGTTGAATAAATGCTTATTCCTACAGGCCTAAATAAGTCGGTCCACATCAAAAATTAACAATAATACTGTACATTGGAGTAATAGGGTCAGAGAGACCCTGCTGGTTGACAGATTAATAAGCAAATTTTTTTCTAGGGCAGGACAACCGCTATAAAGAAATTGCTAATACAAATCCGATCATGTATCGCATCTTCATGTTCATTTGTTCAGTTAGTGTGACTATCATCAGAATTTTCAATTCTAAGTTGTCGTGTTACTTTTGACTAACCTTGTATCTATAGGCCTGTTATGCTTATCTTACAAAAAGTCAGTTGAAATGTGTTATTACGAAGTTGGTTCACATTAAGCAATAAAATATGCTTCCTGTGTCGAATTTTATATTGATATCACACAGGGTTGAAACAATTACACATTTTTTTCAATTACTATTACAATTACATTTGAGCTTTTACAGTTACAATTATAATTACTCTGAAATCAAAATCTTCAATTACAGTTACAAATGCACGACTATTATTCAATTACAATTACAACTGCACATGTGACTTTGCAATTACGATTACGGTACTTCAAAAGTTGTAATTTATTGCACAATTACAATTACATCGATTTTCCGAACAATGTTGGTCAATTATGAGTTGGTTGTCCAAAACGATTTTAAGTCTTAGTAAACTTGATTTTTAGTATAAGATAGAGAAAGAAGTAGGGCCTATTGTCTATTGCAATTGCAACGTTGCAACCTTCCATTGATCACTTTAAGGTGGAGCATGCCAAAAACTTGATCGTAATCAGTCATGATATGAGTCTTATTTCAATGATGCAGAGCAACCGCCAGGAACAGGATGAGTCGTTTGTCTCCGAGTCATCATTAACAGCAGGCAACTGTTATGCTACTTTAGGTAGGCCTATTTCTAAAAGCGGTGTTAACGCCCATGAAATAGGTTGCGCCATCTCCTCCTGTAAGGATCGTCCCATACCCATGCAAAGTCATTCTCCCCATGTACATTCTTTTATATCAAAGCTAGGTCTCATGTTTATTAATACGTTGACCTCTCACCTACGGCGTATACTAGAGATTGGCATAAATCATTAGAGGAAATATTAAAGTATGAATTCGAAAATGTTCATATTATGACATCTTTAATTTTGTGAGTTTTGTTGTGGAGGCCTATTCCAATTATTCGGTAAAACGCGGCACAGAATCAGACTTGCATGTAGACTACACTTGTGCATGTAGGGGTTATGGGCAACATGTGTATTTATAGGCATGTATCAACACTTAGCAGTAGTCTAGCCTGTGGAACATCACGTCATAAACATTGATGCCAGACCTATGTTGATTGCTGACTGCTCTACTAGCTATCTCATAGCTGTACTGAATACTTAAAGTTTCAATATAGCAATCTTTGGATTTGCTTCGTCTAACCGAAAAGACAGAAGTGATTGACGTGTAGTTGACCGACATTTTTCTTCAATTACAATTATATCATAAAAATTCAACTTTTTTTTGACACGATCTCACACATCCAGATCGGTTTGTGTCTCAAGACCTCGGTGACTTACCAAGCCTCAGGGAGATCAAGAGTTCGATGCAGGATATGAGCACTGCCAGGAGTGCTGCTTTCGTCAATTCCGGTATGTGGTGTGCCCCAGGAATCTTGTTGAAGTAGGCCTTCAACCTTGATGTGTAGGCACCGAAGGCGCCGACAACAACCGGGACAACTTCAACATTTGTGTTCCACAACTTCTTTATTTCTATGCGCAAGTCTTGATACTTTGTGATCTTCTCATTCTCTTTCTCTTGTATGCTTTTGTCGTCGGGGACTGGTATATCTATTATCAGAGTCTTCCTTTGGGATCTTATCCACCACGATAATGTCTGGTCTTCTTGCTTGTATGCAGTGGTCAGTCCGCACTTCGAAGTCCCACAAGATCTTAGTATACTATCCATTGAGAGAGGCCACAAAACCAGGTATTGGCTAAATGCGAATTTCTATTAGGCAAGGCCTTTCAACCGGCCCAGCCGGTCATCGTCATGCCTGACGATCGTCTTTAGCATTCCATAGATATTCGTTGAGGCTCTTATCCTCTCCCTCTATTAACTTCCCGGATGTTCTTAAGTCCTATACCTCCATTGCTACGTGGTAGAGATAGGCGATCGACATCGGCCCATGGATGTAGCGCGCGGTATACCATTATTATAATTACAATTATAATTAGAATTACAGTTGAACTTTCACAATTACCATTATAATTACAGTTACTCTAAAATCAAAATCTTCAACTACAATTACAATTATTTCAAAACTACAACTTCAAAATTTATTAAACAATTACAGTTGCAATTATTGTAATTGTTCCAGCCCTGATGTCACATGTGGTTTTATTACAGAAGCACTACGTCGAAACGGGATCAAGGAGGGCCAAGATGCCGTGAGGAAGCTGATCGTGAATTGGATGAACCAGGCTCCACGGCGTCTGGAGAGACGATGACAGACTATTCCATCCGCACCCAATGATTATAATACATTTTATTTATATAGTGTCTGTTTTCGAATGAAATCTGTGATGCACAGCTGTAAGAGGGTTTTATGTGCAGAACTAAGCTAAAAACGCAATAGCAGATGTTGAGGTGAGGTGGCATTAGTAAGTAACATTTGAACAACTACAAGCCATACTAGCATTCGAGTAAAACTGCAAGGTAGCAATAGTAGCATTTAAGTAGCCGCAAGGTAGCATTAAAGTAGCTGCAAGGTAGCAAAGGTAGCATCAAAGTAACTGCAAGGTAGCGAAGATAGCATTAAAGTAGCTGCAAGGTATCAAAGGTAGCAGATAGGTTGCCATACGGTAATTTTGCTACGTAGCATATACGTAGCTGGGTGCGCCAAATGCCACGTATCTGCTACGAATCAATAGGTAGCGGCGCTACCTTGCTGCTACGTAGCAGTCAGGTTTTTTGTTGGCCGGGTAGCCTCTGCTCATTCATTCTTGCCACATGTCCGGCCCAAGATAGTCTCTTTCCCACAATCTTCTGAGTCATCGTTCGTTTCAGTCCGACTTCGAGTCTCATTTCTGCAAGTTTTCTTCTGTCAACCAACTTCACTCCACACAACCTCCTCAGCTGGTGACTGCTGGAATTACACACACCTCTAACACTTTCCGTCTGATATCTTTGCTGATCCTTCTGTCTTCCAACACTCCTGCCACTTTCTGATAGGCTCCGACCCCTGCTCTAATTCTCCTATTCACTTCCATTTCGCTCCGCCCATCTTCCGCTACCACACCTCCCAAGTACTTGAAACCCTTTGTCTGCTTTAGCTGAATTCCTTGCACCTCAACACTTATGTCCTTTGGCTCCTTTCCGACCCACATTACTTCCGTCTTATCCAAATTGATGCGCAGCCCACGCCTTTGGAAATTCTGCGCCCACTTTTCCAGTTGATCTTGTAGCTCCATCTCGTCTTTCGTTATCACAGCTAGATCGTCAGCATACATTATCTTGTTCATTGCATCATGTTCTTCGCTTTTCCTTGACAACAATTCCATAATCAGAATGAACAAAAATGGACTTAAAGCACTTCCTTGTCTGAGCCCTGTTTTTATTTGGAAATCTTCGCTGATGCTATCTCCAACTATCCCTGCCGCTCTGGTTCTTTCGTACATCTTTTCGATAGGTATCACCTCTTTCTCTCCAGCATTTAACCTAATATCTAAAGTTCGGAAATTTTTAGTGAAGTAATTTAGCGAATACAACTGTATCAATCAAAATCAACAACATAGGCTTACTGATGTAGAACCGCGTAGGTCCATATATTTGTAGTAGTCGATTGATTCTTTCAAAGTGAGTCTATTTCTTATTGTAGTCACAGTACCGATGATTTAAAAAAGAATAAGGATCATCAATAACATGTTTTTAGATCGAAAATGCGCAATAAGCATAATGTGGGTTTTAATTCGATAACCAGGTTCAGCCCACATAATTGCGGTATTGTGTTTTTCATTGTAATGCATGATTCGCTATGAAACCTAGAACCGGTAAAATTGCATTCGAGGATTCAGCACTGCAGAAAATTCTGATGCTGAAAGAATTCCCAAGATGATTTGAAAGTCAAGATAGCGATCCCAGATAATGTCCGATATCCCTCAAGATCTTGCCATTGGGAAGCCAACAATACTCTTGTCCGACCATGGTCAATTGAAATACGAACACAATCCAACCATAGATAATTGGCCGACCATATGCCGACATTGACCGACTATATGCCAACACAGCATTGTTGGCCGACCGTGGCCAACTGAAATTCGACTAAAATCCACCCACATAAAATTTTGGCCGACAGTAAATCGACCATTGCCAACCATGAGCCAACACAATATTTTTGGCCGACCAATAGCCAACCAACAGCCGACCAAAATTTGCTGACCGACGATGGACCGATGTTGGTCCGACGTCGCCTTTACCACAGGGGCACGATTGGAACGCACAACTGAGACTATTCTATGATCAAATCATTTGCAAATAGGCCTAAATATGAGCAGTAGATCATGCCAGTCGGAGGAGGCAGTTTTACATGCGAAATAGTTTGATAAGATGGTAAATAGGCTATCTACACTGCAGTCATGCTTATTATATCGCTATCAATCAAATATTTCATCATCCTGCTAGTTATCCCTATATCCAATTATTATCCATTCCGCACGGGGCTGCGAACCCCATCCATATCCCAGGATCGATGCGGTCCCTCCTTAATTTATAAAGTCGGCTCATTGCTTAGCATGTCACGGAATTCACGGTACTGTATATTTCGTGTGTAAACTTTCTAATGGTGGTAGCACTAGACGAAATTGCTAAGTCTTATTAAGTCTGATCAGATTCTTGCAAAGTCTGATCAGAACTTATTTTATTTAAGATCTCACATTTCCTGACCAGAAAGTACCAGACTTGCTAAGTCTTATATTTTGCAAAATAAGATCTTTTCAGATCTTACCAGCTGATAATTGAAATTAAAAAAAGTGAACTGAAGTTTCAAACTTGAAGTCCGATTGCAGTCCGAAGATCAGACGATATCAATGGTCTTAGTTGTTAAATGATCTTGCTGGAACATCAGTGCATTGAATATATGTAGACAAATGCAAAATATAAGATTTTTTTCTACTCAAAAGATTTCTGAAAATCACAAATAAGATCTTATCAGATCTGATCAGATTTGCTAATAAGACTTAGCACGACTGGTACTTTCTGGTCAGAACTTGTAAGATTTCCTTAGTAAGGTTAAGTAGGTCATTTCGTCTGGTGAGGTTATTCATTATCACTGCTTCATCATCTTTGTGACAAAAGTGGCACTTGAAAATTTATAATAACAAATTCTGATATATCTTTTACAATTTTGAATACTTGCCAAATGTTGGATATATATCACCTTAACTATTTTAATGTTTGCTGTCTTCGATGTACAGCTGGTTGAATGTGCTGAGAAGTTACTCATGAGCACAAAGAGAGATTGACAAGATAATTGATTTGTGCAAGGACCATTAACTAAAATATACGGTATATGAAATGTGGATGATTTTCCTTCAAAAGTAATCGTTCCAATTTCCAATATATCCTTGAAATCGCATTAGCTCTACATAACTTCAAATGTAACTGTAACTCAATTTGACGACAAAGGTATTCTTCAAATGATTTGGAATGGATACAACAGCGACTGCCGGTCCTGAAGTTGCCAATACTACTGAACTTTTTGATAAGTAATATTTACATGACACTTGAATTTCCAATATTATATTCGAGTGCATGGCATGATAGATGGTCATGACATGATTCAGAGACTTTTATTTACAAAAAGTACTCATATTGAAAAGTATCGCTTTTTGGTAAAAGTTCTACAAAATGTTTGCAAAAAAGTGGCAAAATTCAGACGTTCAAAAAAGCAAACTTTTGAAAATCATTTTTAAATTTCACCTTCCTGTGGGCCCAATTCCAGCGATTCTTTGTGAAAGCATGAAATGCGCTGAAGCCAAAAGTCACGAAAGCATAGGTCGTCTCATTTAGCTTTGGGAGGATCACAACAAAAGTGTCTGGGGAGAATACAACCCCGGGCTATAAGAGCAAAATTGCTTGTTTTTGAAAATCACAGTAAATCAGGTAGGCTAATACAGTATAATTCGTATTATATTGTAGTTTTAACAGACGGAAAATAGCTGCGTGTCTTGGTGGATTTGAACCACCGACCTCTGGCATTCTAGGCCAACGCTCTACCAACTGAGCTATCGACGAGCGACAGAACGACATAAGTCCTCAATTGAAGAACCCGCGTAGGAGAATCCGATAGCTTCATCCTCCAAGACAACATAGCATTAACCGTCAAGCCAAACTACTGAAGCAAGTTATCAGTAATTCAAAGCCAGCATTATACTTTGAAACGGGGACTTAGTCCACACAAGTATTCAAAGAAAGCTGCAATGATAATTTTAACAGACGGAAAATAGCTGCGCGTCTTGGTGGATTTGAACCACCGACCTCTGGCATTCTAGGCCAACGCTCTACCAACTGAGCTATCGACGAGCGACAGAACGACATAAGTCCTCAATTGAAGAACCCGCGTAGGAGAATCCGATAGCTTCATCCTCCAAGACAACATAGCATTAACCGTCAAGCCAAACTACTGAAGCAAGTTATCAGTAATTCAAAGCCAGCATTATACTTTGAAACGGGGACTTAGTCCACACAAGTATTCAAAGAAAGCTGCAATGATAATTTTAACAGACGGAAAATAGCTGCGCGTCTTGGTGGATCTGAACCACCTACCTCTGGCATTCTAGGCCAACGCTCTACCAACTGAGCTATCGACGAGCGACAGAACGACATAAGTCCTCAATTGAAGAACCCGCGTAGGAGAATCCGATAGCTTCATCCTCCAAGACAACATAGCATTAACCGTCAAGCCAAACTACTGAAGCAAGTTATCAGTAATTCAAAGCCAGCATTATACTTTGAAACGGGGACTTAGTCCACACAAGTATTCAAAGAAAGCTGCAATGATAATTTTAACAGACGGAAAATAGCTGCGCGTCTTGGTGGATTTGAACCACCGACCTCTGGCATTCTAGGCCAACGCTCTACCAACTGAGCTATCGACGAGTGACAGAACGACATAAGTCCTCAATTGAAGAACCCGCGTAGGAGAATCCGATAGCTTCATCCTCCAAGACAACATAGCATTAACCGTCAAGCCAAACTACTGAAGCAAGTTATCAGTAATTCAAAGCCAGCATTATACTTTGAAACGGGGACTTAGTCCACACAAGTATTCAAAGAAAGCTGCAATGATAATTTTAACAGACGGAAAATAGCTGCGCGTCTTGGTGGATTTGAACCACCGACCTCTGGCATTCTAGGCCAACGCTCTACCAACTGAGCTATCGACGAGCGACAGAACGACATAAGTCCTCAATTGAAGAACCCGCGTAGGAGAATCCGATAGCTTCATCCTCCAAGACAACATAGCATTAACCGTCAAGCCAAACTACTGAAGCAAGTTATCAGTAATTCAAAGCCAGCATTATACTTTGAAACGGGGACTTAGTCCACACAAGTATTCAAAGAAAGCTGCAATGATAATTTTAACAGACGGAAAATAGCTGCGCGTCTTGGTGGATTTGAACCACCGACCTCTGGCATTCTAGGCCAACGCTCTACCAACTGAGCTATCGACGAGCGACAGAACGACATAAGTCCTCAATTGAAGAACCCGCGTAGGAGAATCCGATAGCTTCATCCTCCAAGACAACATAGCATTAACCGTCAAGCCAAACTACTGAAGCAAGTTATCAGTAATTCAAAGCCAGCATTATACTTTGAAACGGGGACTTAGTCCACACAAGTATTCAAAGAAAGCTGCAATGATAATTTTAACAGACGGAAAATAGCTGCGCGTCTTGGTGGATTTGAACCACCTACCTCTGGCATTCTAGGCCAACGCTCTACCAACTGAGCTATCGACGAGCGACAGAACGACATAAGTCCTCAATTGAAGAACCCGCGTAGGAGAATCCGATAGCTTCATCCTCCAAGACAACATAGCATTAACCGTCAAGCCAAACTACTGAAGCAAGTTATCAGTAATTCAAAGCCAGCATTATACTTTGAAACGGGGACTTAGTCCACACAAGTATTCAAAGAAAGCTGCAATGATAATTTTAACAGACGGAAAATAGCTGCGCGTCTTGGTGGATTTGAACCACCGACCTCTGGCATTCTAGGCCAACGCTCTACCAACTGAGCTATCGACGAGTGACAGAACGACATAAGTCCTCAATTGAAGAACCCGCGTAGGAGAATCCGATAGCTTCATCCTCCAAGACAACATAGCATTAACCGTCAAGCCAAACTACTGAAGCAAGTTATCAGTAATTCAAAGCCAGCATTATACTTTGAAACGGGGACTTAGTCCACACAAGTATTCAAAGAAAGCTGCAATGATAATTTTAACAGACGGAAAATAGCTGCGCGTCTTGGTGGATTTGAACCACCGACCTCTGGCATTCTAGGCCAACGCTCTACCAACTGAGCTATCGACGAGCGACAGAACGACATAAGTCCTCAATTGAAGAACCCGCGTAGGAGAATCCGATAGCTTCATCCTCCAAGACAACATAGCATTAACCGTCAAGCCAAACTACTGAAGCAAGTTATCAGTAATTCAAAGCCAGCATTATACTTTGAAACGGGGACTTAGTCCACACAAGTATTCAAAGAAAGCTGCAATGATAATTTTAACAGACGGAAAATAGCTGCGCGTCTTGGTGGATTTGAACCACCGACCTCTGGCATTCTAGGCCAACGCTCTACCAACTGAGCTATCGACGAGTGACAGAACGACATAAGTCCTCAATTGAAGAACCCGCGTAGGAGAATCCGATAGCTTCATCCTCCAAGACAACATAGCATTAACCGTCAAGCCAAACTACTGAAGCAAGTTATCAGTAATTCAAAGCCAGCATTATACTTTGAAACGGGGACTTAGTCCACACAAGTATTCAAAGAAAGCTGCAATGATAATTTTAACAGACGGAAAATAGCTGCGCGTCTTGGTGGATTTGAACCACCGACCTCTGGCATTCTAGGCCAACGCTCTACCAACTGAGCTATCGACGAGCGACAGAACGACATAAGTCCTCAATTGAAGAACCCGCGTAGGAGAATCCGATAGCTTCATCCTCCAAGACAACATAGCATTAACCGTCAAGCCAAACTACTGAAGCAAGTTATCAGTAATTCAAAGCCAGCATTATACTTTGAAACGGGGACTTAGTCCACACAAGTATTCAAAGAAAGCTGCAATGATAATTTTAACAGACGGAAAATAGCTGCGCGTCTTGGTGGATTTGAACCACCGACCTCTGGCATTCTAGGCCAACGCTCTACCAACTGAGCTATCGACGAGCGACAGAACGACATAAGTCCTCAATTGAAGAACCCGCGTAGGAGAATCCGATAGCTTCATCCTCCAAGACAACATAGCATTAACCGTCAAGCCAAACTACTGAAGCAAGTTATCAGTAATTCAAAGCCAGCATTATACTTTGAAACGGGGACTTAGTCCACACAAGTATTCAAAGAAAGCTGCAATGATAATTTTAACAGACGGAAAATAGCTGCGCGTCTTGGTGGATTTGAACCACCGACCTCTGGCATTCTAGGCCAACGCTCTACCAACTGAGCTATCGACGAGCGACAGAACGACATAAGTCCTCAATTGAAGAACCCGCGTAGGAGAATCCGATAGCTTCATCCTCCAAGACAACATAGCATTAACCGTCAAGCCAAACTACTGAAGCAAGTTATCAGTAATTCAAAGCCAGCATTATACTTTGAAACGGGGACTTAGTCCACACAAGTATTCAAAGAAAGCTGCAATGATAATTTTAACAGACGGAAAATAGCTGCGCGTCTTGGTGGATTTGAACCACCGACCTCTGGCATTCTAGGCCAACGTAGATCATCTAGGAAATAGTACAAAACGTGGACGTACGTAGTAATATACAGTACATTGAACCTGCGAAATATGTTTTGGAGTGTGGAGCAATTTATGTGTGGTTTGGACTACTTTCCGTCCCTTTCATGAATCTTTGCGCATGACATTATGTTCGGAAATGAAATCCATGATGTTAGTAGTTCAAGTACATCTTAGTTGATGATTATGTGTGTGATGAAACAATTATTGATTTGAGCGTGGTTCGCGCGTAGCTACAGATGTCGATGTGTACTTAAGCGTGGTTCACGCGTAACTGTAACGGATGTTTGGGGTCAAGTGTACGCGTGATTGAGCATGCATGACATGTCACCTAGTATCAATCTAATTATAGATGGCAGATATCGACTATTAGCATGCGATTTAATCAACAATTAGATTTTCAGAATGATTCTTGAGGCGAATACACTCAACTATAATGTAATGATATTTTCATTAAGGACGGTATAGTGCAAAACAATAAAATTCCTCACCGGGCCCAGATCTAGATGCAACATCCGGGCCCAATATTTTACAGTCGATGCAGGACCGGACCGAAAAAAGCGGCGCGGTTCCAGAGGGTACGTGCGTAAAGCACCCTAAAAGCCTCAGCTAACTGTCAGTAGAGTGAAAATCATTTTGTGATTCCCTGTAAGTATTAATGATATAGGCTCTTCATGATTTCGATCGTGTACTTTCTTGGTTCTACGTCCATTCAAATTGCGTTATGCGTATGTGTCCTACGAATGGTTCTGCATGACAAAATTGCATAGTCCATGCTGATATTGAATAAGAAGCAATGACCATAGAGTAGTGGTAACTCTGCATTAAATCCCCAATGTGTATGCACTTTCGATTTTATTAAATGAACTCAAGGGGCAGGTGGTGTTGTCACCAAATGTGAAACATGCAAATTTTTGCAGTTTTGAAGAAATTGCCACGGCCTTTTTTGATTATGATTGTAATGCAGAAGGAATGATATTATTTTACAGATTCTCATGACAGCCTTGGAGATTTAATGTTTGTTGAATGAGAAATTCGATGGATTCCTATACTTTCATGCTCAACCTCAAAAGTATTTTCTCAAGCGTGATTATATCACAGGCAACCTGCCACTGGTACAGCAAAATCACATAATCAAAGATAGTGATTTATGAAATCATGCCGGTGAAAATTGAATTAAAAACTTGAATTTTCAGCCAAGAGAGCACGAATAATATCGAGACTTTTTCATGAAGACTTTCATCATAATACAAGTCATGAAATTCCCTTGATAATCAGCTTGATTTCCACTTTGTAAGGATGCTTATCATGAAATATTCATTCCTTTTGATATCCAACTTGTTTCATAATACTTATATTGGAGAGACATCTCGGTATAAATTGGCAAACTTTGACATTTTTCAAAACTGCTCAAATAATTTTTTGGAGCACGGGAGCGTTATCTCCGCAAAAAACTGAATCTTTTTATATAAAAATGTTCACTGTATAGATACTTTTTGAGTCGACACTCTACCTATATATCCCTGCTCTATGGCAATGACAGTTTTCGAGTTTGGAAACTATAGGACATAGATAGACGTGTTTTCATAGCTGGGGAACTCAAGTTTTTCTATGGTTTGAAAATTTCAATAAAACCAAGTGTTGTTGTGTGTAAGCTTTACTCAGGTTTGGATGGAAACTGGAATGAAACAAAGAAGGCCCATTTCAACTTAAATTCCATTCACAAAGACTGATGAACCTTTGGGCATCATTTCAGTAATGCTTTTTTATAGTTTCTTTGACTGGGCAATATCTGAGGCGAGAAAATTATTTAAAGAGGAGATAGAAAAATACCTGTAGGCACCTTTGGTTAAATTGCGGTAGGCCTACCATTAACTACTGTAATATAGGCTACCATTTTTCTATGCGTCCCTCCTTTTCACTCAACAAAGAGGATGCAAGGGACCAGTACTGGAAGATAATGCATTATCACTCAATTGTTTCATGGTAAGTCGTCTTGCAAGAAATTATCCATCGTAAGAATTATTCAAATAGAAAATATTGACGACGAATTTAGCTGCTTCCAAAAATGAGAAGCTTTCTACTGATGAATAGCATTTATTTTAAGATGAATCAATATTGAAACGAATGAAATGCCCACAGTCCTTATTGACGCAGATAATATAAAACTTTCGTGTTTCTTCAAAAATTCTCTTTACAACAAATATATGACACTTCACGCTTCATCATCAAAGATATCATTGCTGAGTTGCGCCAACATGCCTCCTGCCCGCCTCTTCTTGGATCGTGGAGGCTGTGTTTCTTCATCACTGCCGCTGTCGCTACTGTCATTGCCCGTAGACGCACCCGAGACTCCTTTATCACCGTGAGAAACACTGGGATGTTTCCGCCTGTCCTTCGCATGTGGACCAGAGAACTCCTGACGTCTCTGGGCTTCCGCAGCTTTCCGGGCGGCCACATTCCGAAGATTGCGAGGTCTCTCCGTAGCTGGGAAGCAAAAAAAATGAATTTCACGGAGATAGCCACACACATACAACAGTAGCATAACTGGCGCTTTTTACCAGGATTGTAAAAATATGAACTCTGCATAACAAAATGTCTCTATCGACAAAATTTCCGAACATCAACAGTCACCCATTTACCTTCAGTGGCGGTGGACATGGAAGGATGAAGACCAGCTGTTGATGAATTAGCAGGAGAAGAGGTTCCGACACCGCCGATATCCTGCGGTTCCAGGGCCAATGCGAAGAGATCCATGAAACGAGATCGAAGTTCATCCGTCACACCTCCATTGCTGTGCACGTGTTGAAGGGCACTCTGAAGGGTACTTGATTGGAGAACTGAAGAAGAATGGGTCAAGATGTAATTAAATGTTCCATGGATAGTTCTTAGAAAATGCAAAATATTTGAAGTTGTCATCTGTCCATAAACCTGAAGGCACTTCATGCCGGTATATCCTGCACATGTTCAATTGTGCAAGCGGCTTTTTTAGCCGGATAGAATGGAGCGTGGTAATTATTCTTTATGTTTGTCTCATTTTGAGGAGTCGCTTTGTGTTTGTGTTCACTGTAATAAGTGGCAACCCAGAAGAATCTATGGAGAATGTCTTCCTATCCTGTAAGGCTTCGAACCCTAGCAGACTGCATCTTAAACTAAATTGCATTCAAAGATCTTCTTGGACCATTGCTTTCACGCTCTGTTGTATTTGGGGGTAATGGCTGTGCCATACGTACGTCCATTATTCCATAAGGTAATGTATGAGTTGCTACTTTTAATCATATTAGAACTGGGCTGCTTCAGAATAAACCCCTATTACCAGAAATCATGATAGTTATGATAATTAACTTTGGGCATGTGACATTATCAGAGTGATGGAAAACTGAAGTGAAAGCGATGTGTTCCTTGACAACCGTCTATAATAGCACTTTTCGTTCCTACAGACGCTGGTCATGATCACAAATGAAACAGCTTATATTCATATTTGCATTCAGGAAAGGAAACTGATAAATGATAACATTCACGTTTGATCTCTTGGGAGAAGATGTTAGATCATTTCTTAGTCTGCCTAGCTTCATATGAATGCGTAAGTCAAGTGAGTAAAGTTCATAGAGTGAATCAGTGAAGCGCATGTTGTATTCGATTAAGAATTAACCTTGATAAAATTTGCAGGTGAGCGTCACTTGCCCATTGCCTAAAGCCAGAATGAATGATGAAATAAAAGCTGCGGATTAAGATTTCTGCGACCAAGTAAGAAAGGTGTATTCAATAATGTAGTCCATATCATTAAGGGAAAATGTATAAGTGGCAAAATTTGCAGAGATGCCGTGGGACACGATTTACCATTGTCACAGCTGTCTCGCACAGTGGGAAATCTTTGAGTATTTGAAGCAATTTGTCCCCGGTGTAATCTTGTATATAAAATTGAAAATAACTAATTGTTTCCGAAAGTTTTCGGCCACTCTTGTTCATTCCGTCTATCACAAGCAAACTTGGACCAACTCGGTCGGCGTTTTCAAGGATTTTCAATGACATGGATCACCATGGGCTGGTTTTACGCAAATTTTCTGAGTTTTGCGCCATTGTGTCACAAAATTGGCCTGGTCAATGTCTACTTCACAAGGCAAAGATGATTTGCTCCAAGGGTGTGCTCGACAAAGATGTCCAATTCAAGCGCAAGCCACTTTTGGAAGACGGCTTTCCTACAAATTTTGTGGACAAAGATATGAAAGCTGAAGATCAAGATGTCACAGAAGATCCAGATAGAGCAACCAGTAAATCACAAGAAGAAAATCAAAATGGCAATTAGTATTGCATTTAATGCAGCTGGTGCTATGATTATGTTCTCTGCTATGCTTGCTCTGTCAAAGTCACTCAAGGATCCCGTTTCTGTATCCGCCACCAGAAAAGAATTGTCAGATAGGTGAGATATAACAGAGAACATATGATCTTAGAGGCTCTTTTCATTGAGAGAGAAAGGCATTCGCTGTGTGTGCTTAAGGAATGCGTGATTTCGTTAAGTTTGTATTTTTAGCTTTACGGAGAATTTTGTGTTATGTCTTATCTCATTCTTCAGAAGTCATGTCCTTGTCTTTCTGCATTATACGCTTTGCAAGGTGTTCAAGATATCTATGCCAGTCGTGTGTAATTCACTCGGTGATCCAAAAGTTATACACGAACCTTGTTGAACATGAACCATAATCATATTTTAAACTAAAATTATCATGTAAAATTCCTTCATTGCCATGTCATTCTTTGACAAGAATGGCCGAAAATGTTAGGAAACGATTGTTCACACCGCAAGAAAGCAGCATTTTACACAATATTAGGCATGTTCGCATAGTAAGCGATGTATTACTATTGATGTTGTCACTTCTGTGCTTGCGACATTATTATATCCCCGCATTGTAAGCATTTAGGTTGTGACATTTCTTTTTAATGAACCGACGCATATCCTAAACGCACTTGTCCTTGTATAACTGTGCAAAGATATTTTGTAGACATAATAATCCAAATCGCTTGGATCTATTGATGTTCTTCAATCTTACATGCTTGTTGCAAGATCGATGGAAAAAACAGTAAATGTTTTACAACCGTGTTCGATTAAATACAACTAATAATGACCGCAGGTTTTTGTAGAATTTCTCCATTCGATCCATAAGACCATCGTTAAGCAAAAATTCTTTTGATGCTGCGAGAATGTTCCATCAAAATTGTCACATGACACAGTGAACTCCAGTTGATGTTGTTAATAGTCTGGGTCATTCCTGTGACCATCTTTATGTGATCAACTTTCATTATGTAGGTGAGCCACAGAGATCCCACACATGAGAACTCCTACTCCCATAGCAATTCTGTAGATTTGTCATGTCGTTAACCATGCAATCTCGAATTACAAACATGAGAATTCTAAACAGAAACGAAACAATTGGCATGGAATTGACTTACTGTCGTTTTTCTTGCAGACTCTCCTCATGTGGTCGAGATGGCCAAGAACACGCTCCAACGGAGGAAAATCTTTCAATTTATTAGGTCTGAAATGATGAATAACATTTTTCCATCTCATTGATAACAAAGAAGAGAGGCACACGATGATAAATCAGTACTTGAAGACAAGCAATCATTCATTTAATGACATTTGCAAGTAAAACAGTCGACACTCAACTTCAAACATTGGACTTAAGTCTTCAGTCGCCTGAAGTGGGGTCACTCTTGACCCCGCGCCGACCCCTCAAACCTCTTATGATGCAAAGGCTGCATCATACGTAATGAAAGTAAGGGTAAATAAATAAGCTCATATCACAATGATATCCGCATGCCAATATTGATTTTCATCAGAGTTTCTTTCACATCATTGTAAAATTGCAATTTTCAAATTGCGGTTATCTTTGATCCCAATTCAGGTGGCGGGGTTGAATTTCACTTTTGTCCTCTTTACACATCCTTTGGATTATGAACTTAATCAGAACTGGATTATTATTGCCACTCGGATGCACACGCACGGACAGGCACACGCGTGCGCACAAGGCTGCAGGGATTCTCTTTTCAAATTATCTAATTGCACAACGAAACTGTATAACAATATTTCATGCGGGGGTGTCGTACATAAAGTTTCAGACGACCGAGAGTCAAAATAAAAAGAATAATCTCTAATCTTATGAAGTTGGCTTTCAATTTTAAAATGTTGGCCGTTAATGTGAAAATGATAAACTCTAATTTTGTGAAGCAGACTTTCAATTCCATTATAAATGCAATTTGAAGAAATTCACGGTCAATCAACTTTCTAATCTTTTTCTGATCGAGAATCCCCATTGGAAATTTCCAAACGCGAAATATTGATTCTGCTAGCTGCAAAGCATGAGGATCATGACATTGCATTAAAACTGAAGTTAATTGATGAATTATTATAAAATTCACTTATGAAGGTTGATGCATGGTCCTCCGTTATTAGAAAAAAATCAACCAACGTTTTCAATTTCATCAAAAATACCTTGCCACACTCGAGCTTAGATGTACGTATACAAAGGTTGTAGACAAAACAAAGTCGAACATCTCTAAAATAACAAGTGCGTATAATCCGGATTCAGATATTCTACTGATAACTGGAATTTGATGAATATCTTACTTAGATCGCTTTCGCTCTCGGAATTTGTCTGTGATAAATTTGTCCAGGAGGCTTGCAAGACGATCTTCATCGCGTTCAGCCCAGAAATGCAGAATTGAGACGGAAAAGTGATCTTCCTCAACAATATTCCGGTCCAACACTGCTTTCAACAGCTCTTCATTCGGTCTGTCAATGATAAAACGAAGTCATGATGATGAAATGACAAATTGCACGAGGATATGATCTTCAACACTAACTCATTCAAAATTCACAGCTTCAATGATTTTCTTCAAATTTTATGATTTTAATGTTTCTGACAAATTGATATAGATACTTACAGTATATACGAGTATTTAGATTATCGAGAGATATTTACAGCTAAGAGGAGCTAAGTAGATTGTGAGCAATTGTTTGCTTCCTTATCGTCTCCATAAAGTGTGCTATGCAGAAGGCATATTATTCTGAATTTACCAAGCTTTCGGTGTCATAATTCCCATTTTCCAACAACTAGCTGAACGATGTTTAGCTTCAAAGCTGTACACAGATATAATAAACGCATTAGGTATTGCGATCTCCTTGGCACTAGGGCTATGTACTTGTGATCTTTTAGTTGTGAGGTCGAGTCCTGAAGGTAACTTTAAGTTAACGAAATCCTCCAGCTTTAGCTTGGCTATGTTAACAGCCAATTATGAATATCATCTGATAAAAAAGTGAAGGATGAAACCACTTTACTACTTTCCACAAATATTCAGCTGTAGCCCTTCGAATCGTTTTATGCAACTCTTGAGCGTATTTGGAAAAAGTGAAGTCCATTATTAAGCATAATGCTTAAGCAATAATAATCTGTTCACCATAATTTTTGAATTGGCTATACAATCCTGTGTAAAGACATAGAACCAAGCGAAAGGCAAACTTATGCCTTAGCAGTATATTCCCACTAAACACCCGATATTTTTATGCATATTTGGACAAGGCCAGCGGTTCAACCAAAATCTCATAATTTTTATTAGAGGAATCAGATGTCCGCATACATTACACTTAGCATTAGAAGCATTAAGCATCCGAGACTTGATGGAAACTTACTTCTCCAGTTTGAACATCAGCAGCAAATTGAAGAGAGCCTCAGCATGTGCTACAAGAAAAGAGAGAAGTCGTGTCATTGCCGGTAAGTTCTATCAGGATTTATAAATAATCCCTTATTGTCAGTGTTACAATCGGAAGTCTAGGAAATGATGTCAACAAACTGACTGCTTTTCTGTAATCTGTGCTAAACAGGCCTACGATTCGATGAAAATTTGAGCGTCATACCCTTCATGATAACTTCTCTCGAAAGCTGGACAAAAAGGGTGGCAGAACTCGAACCTAGTAACCCCACATCATCTACACCGTAGTCGAGTCGACCATTAAGTTATGGCCGCTTGCATGCGAGAGATCAACTGGCGGGATCAAATCCTTGCCAACACACACGGTGAATTTCCCGCTTTCAAACCTATGAAGAATTATTTTTGAAAGAAGAACTAGGAAGATTTTTTCATATTTTATGAAAATTATTTAAAAGATGCAGAAAAGATCATTCAGAACAGCTAACAAAATAGACCTTATGGAGTAAGTCAATATTCTTGCAATAGATAATGGAAGGTATAACACTATCTTTGATGTGGTTGAGACTATTGCCCACCGCTCTCATGTCATCAAAATTCAATTGCAAGTTATAATTAAGCATAATTTGTACTTCAATAATTCAATGAATTTCTGGATTTCCGTATGGTGGTGCATCAATATAAAAATAACTGCTGTATCTTTTCATTCAGCAGCCAGGTCATCCACCCTACAGTCCAGATCTAGGTCCGTGTGGCTTCATCGTGTTTCCAAATGTTAGGCGCATGATGTGTGGTAACCGCCATGACTATCCAGAGACAGCAGTGACAGCTTTCACTGATAAGGTGGAGGGATCCCTGCAACGGCGTGACCCACCTGCTTTACAAAGTGGTTACAGCGCATGCAACTCTGCAACGATGTTAGGAATGAATTGTTTGAAAAGGTGCAGCACTTATTCTTTATATTTGCACTCCTTTTGGAAATCCGGGAACTTATTGAACATCTCTCGTATTCCACTTATTATTCTACTTTAACCAGGGATTCGAAGTCGGAGTACCAGAGTCCTATCATTTATGCTGGAGTCGGAGTCCTATCAAATGACAGGACTTCGGACTCCGGCGTATAACTGGACCTGAAATATAATACACAAATCATTTATCCTCGTGCATATAGCTGTCATTGTCTTGATGTCAACTTTCTCCGTCAAGCGAAAGTACAGAGACAGCAGTGCATGCAAAGCTTGTAATAGTTGAGGAAATGAACCGTGATAGTGAAAAAAGGATTGTCATTTCACTCGGTGATTCAGTAGAGAAGACAAGCCTTCCTAGCCTCGATCACACCTACGCGCCAAAGGTCACATCGGAGACAATAGTAAAATATCAGTTTGTTTGAGAACATTGCCTCCTACCCTCACGTTAATCGTGTGTGATGGCTCCTCTAAAGCGCATATTAAAATCGAAAGTGTACTCATATTTTTTGGAGAAGGATGGGATATTTTCCTGCCTGGTGGAGACTGGAGAAAAACCGTGTCAAACACTCATCAAGATGGAAGCAGCCGAGTCGCATGCATACAACTGAAAGCGACATTTGACAAACTTTCATCGAAGATGGTTGATAACTGATACAGCAATGATCATTAAAAATGGGTTCATGATCATTAAAAATCTAGCTTCATAATACAACCATGATTATAATGCTTTCCACGAATTCGTCTAGTAACAACCGACTACGTGCTCCATGCTTCATCACAAGTAAAACTGAATCACATCAATGATTTCAAAGAATCTGCAAATACATGTAGAACCTGGGCTATCATTTATCAGTGCGCATCGAAAAGCAATTTTGAGCATTTTTAGAGATTTGTTGACTTTTCAGTGTATTGAAAAGTAGATGAACTAAGCGGACTTCATAGATGAAAGTCAACATTATGTTATTTCTCATGACTTCCAGCTAGGTTGCCAATGACACATCAATTTAATCGATTAGAATCTCTAGGCTTTTCCAATAAGGAAAAAGAAAAATATGAAATTTACCATTACCGTTTGAAAAAAACGCAAAAAATGATGCAAAATACATTTACATTTCATAACTTGCATGTATATGCAGGATTGTATATTACGCACCGCATATACAATCAGTCATAGATCAAAAAGCAATAAATGATATTATTACAAGCTAGAAGCCGTAGAGATTTTGCATGGTTGCGATTTATTGTCATAACGGTTTCAAATACAGTGGTATCCATCATCAGTGGCGATAATACAACAAACGGACCGAGTTATATACAATTTTGGACATGAAATCGATGATGAACAGATTTAAAAAAGAGACCCGGACAGTCGCAATGCAAGAGTACAAATTAAAATCGTCAGAAATAGAATGAGCCACGCATTGACAGAGAAATATCTGTCAGCAAACATAGAAATAGAAATGGTCACCAACTAAAATAAATGTGAAAGTTTGGATGATGTTTGATTGTTCATGAGGTTTTGGCGTGATTTTATGATGAGTAATTCTGATATTCTTGTGTGTTTTGTTTTTGTTACTAGTTTGAAGTTTTTGTCATTAGGTGGATGGATATGCATAGAAATTTCTGACGCTGGTTTCCCTGTAATATGCTCTCGAATTCTTTTTTGCATTTGTTGTCGAGTTTCTCCGATGTAACGATCGGGGCATCGTTCACAAAAGTATTCGTGGACAACTGAGGACTCTTCGAACTTGATGGGATCTTTGTTGAGGGTTAAGTTTTGACTTTTCCAAGTACTGAAGGCTACTATAATTTGCAGATTTTCAAAATTTTATTTTGTGAGTACGCTGTTTGATTTCAGCGGCTGAGCAAGCAGTATATCGTAATTTCCAAAAAATAGCCTTCTTTTCTTCTGTTTCATTGTTTCTTTGGATCATTTTAGTTGTCGAAAATAATACAAATGATGATTTGTGGTCAACTGACAAAAAGAATTCTTAAGACAATAAATGACAATGCAAAAGAGATTTGAACGAATGAAAGACATAGGATGGGAAACCATCCGGCCACAGTAGCTATCAATAGGCCTTAGTATCCAAAATCTAACTGAAAGCCTCTCAACATGTCATCCACGAAACTAAACTGACTGAGAGAAGTAAAATCAGAAAAACCAGATTTTCATGGATTTTGAGAAGTGCAAGAATCGTATCAAGTTAGTCCTGGAATTCTGCATGTCAGCGGGTGCAAAAGTAGTCAGGTTCACTTGAAATTTGTAGTCTAGCTTGTTTGTGCTCAATATTTAGTGTTACACATAACTTGTATTGTCTATCATGCTTGTCATGATTTTGGAAGACAAGTTTGTAATATCTTGTGACTGTCTTCCGTTGTCAGCGATATTCCAACCAATATGTCCTTCAATTGACACGAGGAGCACACTTCTATGATTTGATCATTTATAATATCGTGTTCTACACAATTTTTGACAGATTTCTGTCTGGAATTGTATAATGCAACTTACAGTTTATGGAGGTATTGTACTTGAATATGATGGTTGGAAATTCCAACAGAAATTTCTCATCCCTGCTAGTTTCGAGCAAGTTAATGTGCTCCAAATGATATTTCTCTTCCCCGAAGCCCGTCATAATATAAATTGATACTTCAAAAGGTTGTTCTCGTTTAAAAAAATATTTTCGCTAGCTTTCAGGCTTCGCCCGTCTTCAGACATTCAAGCTGAGAGAATGAATGGGATGACAGCAAGAACCTTCATCATAATTCAGAAAAGGTACTGCATTCTCTTCTTAACAGTCAACTTTCCTTAAAGGAGACATTACTTCAAAAATAAATGAAAGTAACAAACTAAATTACGATTATTTCAGGAACAGATAAAACTAAAGACAAAGAAAGTCAAATGCTGTTCTGCAACAGTGATTTCCAGCCAGCACTGTTCGATCCTGACACCACTATCCCTGTTGTTGAAGGTATCATTTACCATTACATGGATCGTCTCTTTTATTCTCCGTCTCCGGCAGTCCTTCACAACCTCAATATAACTTGCAACTGTCAAAAGTCTGATCGGTGGTTCAAACTATGACGATCCTCATTTCCCGAGCATCAGCCTTTTGTTTCTTCTTCCTCTCCTTCGCTCGTCTTTCTGTTTCTCGCACATAGACTCGCTGGCAATCGGCGCACTCCTGTTTATAAATCACTCCAGTCCATACACTTTTGACAGTTGCAAGGAATTGAGGTGGAGAAGGACTGGCGGAGACGGAGAATAAAAGAGACGATCCATGTAATGGTAAATGATACCTTCAACAACAGGGATAGTGGTGTCAGGATCGAACAGTGCTGGCTGGAAATCACTGTTGCAGAACAGCATTTGACTTTCTTTGTCTTTAGTTTTATCTGTTCCTGAAATAATCGTAATTTAATTTGTTACTTTCATTTATTTTTGAAGTAATGCCTCCTTTAAGGAAAGTTGACTGTTAAGAAGAGATTGCAGTATCTTATCCGAATTATGATGAAGGCTCTTGCTGTCCTCTCATTCATTCTCTCAGCTTGTGTCGAAGCCTGAAAGCTAGTAAAAATAAAGTTTTAAACAAGAACAACCTTTTGAAGCATTAACTTATGTAAATTACTATGTTTCAGGAAAAAAAATTTTTAGTTGCATCTTCAGATCTTGGGTCATACTAAAAGAAGTCATTGACCAGGGAGGAAGTGTTTTCTCACATTTATGATGAAGTTGAGACAAGAACGGTAGGAAACATTCCGTGGGAATTTCGTGAGCGTTCAGTAGCTGCCATACGAAGACTTGTTCGATAGATTCCCAGGAGAGAGAATCAACTGGAAAAGATAGTACAGTGACAAGGCGGCTATCAGGGTTTGATATCGGTTGTGAGACTTACCAAGGCAGGAATGAAAGTCGCTGCCATCCAGGAGTTGAAGATGACCTTGAAGGACCTGACACACCAAATCTCGGATCTGCATACAATCCACGGTAGAAACAATAAGACGAATAAAATCACCGTTGTTGCGAGTATGAGCTGGAAACTGAAATGAGAGAAATGTGAAACATTGCCGAAAATACTTTTCAATACCTCTGATTAATTGAATCATCAGTTGTATGATTCAAAAATGCTTCTTGTCAAGTAGTTCTAGATTACCATAACCATCAGTTAATTGGGACTCCATGTTTAATGCTATTATTTAGATTCATGTAGTAACATGCGATTGGCATGAAAAAACATATTTCTGCATATTAGTTTGTACAGGAAACGGGTAAGTCAAGTCAAGCTAGCGTTTATTGATTTAAATAAGAATCATAGAGTAATACAAGGGTAAAGTAACATTTTTACGGCTTTTCGGCCAATCTCTGCGGAGAAAAAAATATAGCGAAAGATAGTATGTCAAAAAATTAGAGCGGCAAGATCAACTCAAACGTGACTTTCGCTTTCTTACATAGCAGTGGATCGAGCTCCTTGATGTATATGGCAACTTTGATTGGCAGCAAGCGTTTTTGTTTCGCAAAGAAGCGTTCACTAATGCGAAAGAACACTTCTCTGTCATTGCAATTGAAAGGACAGGCGGCCTGCTCATCGAGAAGCAGGATCCACCGCTATGTTAAAACAATTCACGTTTGAGCATATTTTATAGCCAACTTTTTGACTAAATATCTATCGCTTCACATTTTGTTCTTCCGCATTGCTGAACGCTTCTCTGGAGAAACCAGCCAGAAGGTCCTAATAATGCTGTTCTGTTCGATCCACTTTATGCTTGTGAAAAACTAATGAACTTGCAGAGAAACTTCGAAACCGAAGGCAAACGCTCCAAAGACCGCCCTAGGAATAGACAACACGAACCTGTTCCACAACGTCGGGTAAGAGAAAAACCAAGAGATCAGGATCATCAGAAGCGACAATCTCCATGTGTTTGAGGAGTACCTCTCCAACCCCACCATGTTCTGTCCATTCCAACTGATATTTAGACGACAGATGATTTAAAGCTGTTACGAACTGTAGATAGATTGCATTCCAATCTGAGATCGGTGCATGTCTGCAAAGGAAACAAGAGAGTGTAGCTATGATACCCAGCTACAATGTAGATATCAAACCAAGACGAAAAATGAACTACAAACGGGAAGCTGTCATAATCAAGGAATACTTATGATAATGTGCATTTGTAGACAATCCTATTTACAGTGTGTGCAAAAAACCAAAACCTAACGTCTCAATTACATTTATTATTCAGGCAACCTGTAATAATCGCAAAATGTTCAAAATGTACACCATCAACAACATAACAGCGTAGAAGCCATTATTGTCCACGAGCAGATGCTGCCTGTGTAATTGTGTTAGGACTAATGGAATTCTAGCCATCTGAAAGGCTACTCATCCTAGTCAGGAAATGTGCGCGTGTACTGCACTAACACGTTATATTCTATTTATAACAAAGTTTCACTGCTACAACAGAGTTAAGATTGGGTTGTTCATGAATTCTTTATTTTGCAATTAATTTCAGTTTTCACTAGCGTGCCATTGTCAGGCATAGAATGCTTAAACATATATTTCACAAATTCAAAATTCACAGAAAAACGATGACATAGAAGTGATACCAGATATCACATGTCAGAAGATAGAAATGAAAGTATGTAACAGAAAGCATTAAAGTCAAAATCAATATTAGCTAGTTGAAGCCCCGTCCAAGGCGTGAATATTATCTCAATATTGATGAATTCATATAATATACATGTATGTACAGCTTAATGGAAGGCATAATGCGCACTTCCGAACATTTTCATTATTGCTTTTAATGCGATTAAGGCAGTATAAGTTACACTGTCATAGAACGTCTTTGTACACCACATTTCTTGTTCAACAACACGACAAATTCTCAAGCATTCTATTTCTAGATGAACTAAGCAAAAGTCAACTTCATGCTACCTACCGAGGCTTCATGAGTCTTAAAATCTTCTACATTATCCAGATAAAAAAATTACCAACACAGAACTCTTGCGACGGATATTTCTCATTCTGTCAATTTTGAAAACCTGTATTTCAATGCATGGAATAATATATTTTGAAAATGTATTCAAGCCACAGAATTAGACTGCTCGTTCCCTAGTCGTTGTTGTCTAGAGGGGCAGAGTAAAATAATTTTCGTGCGCCTGCCAACTTCGAAACAAGGAATTAGACGGACCAACATTAACGAGAAAACTTGTGCGCAATGATCTGAATTCTTTGAATCTGAAGGAATCGTGGCAATTAAAGCATTTTGAAGGAATTCACAGCAATCCACAAGCGACGCACGACTGTTTTTCCATCACGACTGGTATTAGGAATTCCTTTTTGCCCACTTACTAAGTTCCAGCATGTGCCATCGTTTTTAATTAGTCAGTCTTCACTTCAAGTAAACTGAAAGAGGCAAACAATCTAATTCTGTGGTTCAAACAGTACAAGGAATGCAACAATTGTTTATGGTAACAGCTAATGAAGTAAAGAATTCAAAATGACAAGTTAATATCATGTCAAGATCTTTTAAACATGCATCTACATGTAATTTCTCTATTTTCAGAATAAAAATAGATCCACCTCCATCTCTGATCTTTTTCTAGAAGATTGATATACAATTCTAGTGTCAATCCTCGCTGGTATTATCGAAGTTCTTGAAGTAGGAATCCGAGCTAGTCACATATTTTTACAGATTATAATATTCAGTAATTATTTAATTATTATACACAATTCGTGTCAATTCTAGGATCAGTTCATTCATGTTTCGATTAACCGCCAGAGACCTGAGGGGGATCCAGTGCACCACAAATTCTTAGTTTATTCGCTTAAATAGATGTCAAAGCATTGGGAAAGTTGATTTTTACCAAAAGAATACTGTTGCAGACAGTTAATTTTGATGAAATTGATTTATTCCGTGCTTGTATTTGTCCATTATCTTAAATTCATTGGAAATATGCCTTCCCGCAGCGATAATTGCGACACTTTTTAGACCAAACAGCTGTGGAGAACTCAAGCTCATCCATTAGTGATGTGAAAACTCTGTCAACAGTCTGTTTTTGGAGCTGAACTATGAACAAACTGTGATAGCTTTCATCTTTAACATTGATTGATACTGAATAGTTCATGTGGGCCAAGTAGTCCGGCAGCCACGTCGCGAATTTCTGCAGGGAACGAGGCCGAAATTGAACTGAAAAAAATTAAACCAAAAGTTCTAAGCCCAGAGTGATAATTTTTGGCATGGAATGTCTTCAAGTCATTTCCTATGATGTGCGTGCACTATTAGCATGCCTCTGATCGGCAATGTATGTGAGAATGTGGTTGAGTGTGGATAAAGTTGCTCAAAATGTTTTAGTTTGCCGACATTAAGATGCTCGCCAAATCTAAATGTACTGAGCTTTATAGACAGAGGTGCATAAACATGAAAGGAAATGACCTGAAGACATTCCATGCCAAAAATTATCACTGGGCTTAGTACTTTTCGTTTAATCAGAGAAAACATACAACATTTCATTTTAGCCAAAACTGCAATCTGCGTCCCATTGGATTTACATGTGTTTCTCTTTGATCTTGTTTGACAAGAAGAGGAACTCACTAGAACTCGACAGACGTGCAGATTCGTAGTAGGCATAGGGTGTACATCATTCTGTGAAAGTCTCACTTTCGGCCTCGTTCCCTGCAGAAACTCGCTCTGGCTGCCGGACTATAGTAGTCAAGCGCGATCATATGTGAAAGCAAAATACTTTAAAACATTCGCATTTTGCGATTGTCGAATACTGAACCCTCTCAGGTCTCAGAGGGTTACAGACATATTTTCAGACAAGAAATGTCTTTCAACCCTAAGCAATGGCAACATCATTCCCGCATCGTGAACTTACGTTGAACTGAGTTTGAGACAATACAGGAGATAGTAACCAACTCTCGGTTGACATGAATGCATATGTGCAAGTAATGAACAGATGCCAGGGTCAAGCTCGGGAATTTCAGTAGACGGTATCATGAAACGGAAGATTTGAAAGAGAGGGCCGGAGTAGGAGTTCATGAGGGAACTGAAATGAAAATGAAGATGTGAGTATGGAGCTGAGAAATGACACACGTACACTTACTCTTCGTCCTTTTGAACCGGGAGCAATTTCGATTCAAATTCCGACAAGTACAGTTGACAAAGAACAGCAGCCACATTATGCAGGGTTGATTCTTCGGTGCCTCTCTGTCGAGAAAAATGCAACATGAGGCCTTATTAATATAATATTTACACGTCAAGAGAAGTAACCTGACCATTGATAGATTTATCAAATCTCAACAGATGTCACCAACACGAGACATGTTTCGGTCTATTGGGTCTCATCAGTCGTGGGTAGGTTCGAACCAGCGACGTTAGACTTAGAGGACGTGCTAGCATACCCTCTACAAACAAAGCCACCGGACCATCTGTTGAAAACGTGAATTAGTCAGACAGGCACTGCTTTAGCGCAGGCACTACTTATCTCGGATGCGGCATTAAGTGGTTCTATAATGCAATCAGTACTCCACATGCCAGCGCTAAGGCAGAGCCTTCCTGACTAATTCACGTTCTCAACAGATGGTCATCTTGCCTTGAGGCTAGATGGTATGCTTGGAAGTCCTCTTATTCTATCACATGAGGTCTAACAGGCCGAAACATGTCTCGTGATGGTTACATCTGTTGAGACTTGATGAATAATATTTGCAATAAGAACTTGACGAGACTATACACCAAATAAAGGTGTTCCTAAGTAGAAATTGAAGAAGAAAAGTGAGGAGAGAAGCAGGAGGCGGGATGATAACTCATGACTATATAGTAAGTATATCAGGTAGAGTAGCAACTCGCCAATGTGCATACAGTTTCCATTTTATTAAATAACTCGAGTTGTGACCGAGTATCAAATGTGAGATATGCAAGTTTTGCAGTTTTGAAGAAATCACCACGAAATTGACTGATTATGATAGGAATTTCTTTTTGAATGCACAATGGAGGTTGCAGTGACGTAATGTGTGTTGCTTCGAGATATGGTAGCAATTGAGGTCTTTCTGTCCGAACGACGGCGTCGAAGAATGCGTTTGTTTGGACAGCAGCATCCAAACTTAGGGGCCAACAGTTTGAATTACTGCTTTTGCAAGGCATGTTTCATAATGTGCAATCGAAATTAGATAGAAGTCAAGAATGAAAACTTTAGCCTGTTGTCGCTACATTCATAGATTTTTGTGGAAGAGTTTCCTGTCCAGATGCCAGATATCTAGAAGTACATGGCAGCCGTTGTAGATACTTGTTGGAGACATCTTACGTCTTCTCTATCAAGCATATCTAAATAGATATCCATAACCACTTTCCCGCGATATTGCAACACAGTTTTAAATTCAGAAATAGGTTGGCAACAAGGTGATCCTTTCGCTGTTGCACTTCATCCTCCTACTAGTGATCTTTCTTCAGTTTTCGAGTTGGATACCTTGATGGTATCACTTTCTGTGATGCATATTCTACCGCATTGCATGATCATCTGGGGTGAAAAATGTCTTCTGCAAAGCTTGGCCTTGAGTTGAAAAATTTATATGAAATCTCCATCCTAACAAATGATCCTCAAAAGCATGAAATGATCAAGAAATATGTACTCAGCCAGTGTCCAGATATCAAGGCAGCGTCGGAAAATGACCTAACTCTGATGGGATCCGCTCTTGGTCCTGATTCTCTTCAGACTAAATTGATAAGGAAACACGAAACTTTGAAAATTATGAGCAAGCGACTGCTATTACAAGGCGCTCATGATGCTTTCTTTTTTTTAAATTAAAGAATTGTATCAGTGTACCGAAATTGCTTTGTGTAGCCTATTGAGAACTTCCCCAGCCTTTACTCAGACAGGACTATTAATAAAGATTGACCATAACATCGTTCAGACTTCGCAAATAGCTATGAATATCAATTTAAATGACACAATGATCAAATAATTATATCGTTCAATTAAGTTAAGTGGTTTCGGAATCTCATCATTGGTTGACTTGCCTCCGAGTGCTTTCATTGCAGCCAAAAGTGCCTCCAAACATTTGATCGATGCAATTCTAAACGATTCACAAGCTAAAGAGATTGCCTATGTTCAAACAGAGAAGTATGGAAAATACAAGTTGATCCTCACGGCGAAATACAGACTGATCCTCCTGTCCAATCATTATCACAGAGAATCTGGTTTAAATCGGTTTCAAGAAGGCAATTCGATGAATTAATTACCAATGCCTAAGAAAACGTCCGAGTCCGATTATACGGCTCTAGCACCAAAAGTTCGGGTGATTAGATGCATGTAATTCCCCCCTTCTTCGATTGCCACTCGTCTTGATGACCTTGAACTACAAATCTCGTGTGGCTAATGCTCAGGTGCACCACTGTCTTTCCTACAAATGCACTTGTAAGTCCATAGTTGATGTGTTCTGTCAACATGCTGGTAGACCAGATCCTAACGTGGCCAATCTTTCAGAAGAAAAGAGGCGGGATAAATATTCGAGCCTGGCCGAAAATCACATATTCCAGCCAGCTGCACTGGAGACGCTTGGAGGTATGGAGACACGACATTTGACTTCATTCTCGAGGTTGGAAGGAAGATACAAGCCATCAATGGTGACTTCAGATCAACCATCTTCCTCCGACACCGATTATCTACCGCCATCGAAAGGGGCAATGCTGCTTGTATTCGCGAGTCTCTTTCATTTTATGAAGTGTCTCCTCTTATTTAGTGCATGCTGGACACCCTGATGTTAGAATCTCCCGCTAATAATACATAAGGAAATCTCTTTTCGACAATCCTGGTCGTTGAGTGTGAGTACTAGTGAATTTCTAAATCTTCCAAGAGTGGGTGGACGACGTCAGTGGATCCAACGTGATAGTAGATAGTTTATATATTAACGCAGGTTATTTTTAATTCTGAGTTTTTTTCATGTAATATTACTTGCTCAATAACAATGGTGACAGACCGTCGCAGGAACTGATGTGCACATAGATTTCACTATATTCGGCTCGCTGTTAGATCGCACCACCAATTAACTTCCAGCTCTGGCTTCAAAACTGACTGATTGTCACTGACTAAATATTCCTACTAATGTACTTTCTGCTGTCATGAAACAATTTTCAAATTTAGAGAGGAATGTTCTTCTGTTAAATAATTTACATTACCGAAAGTTTGCTGATGAAATGAAGAAGTAGTAGAAATCTAGTCAATTCTGCTATTATAGAATGCATATGAGTTATGAAATGCGACTACAAGAACATTTTGAGAAAAGTCCTGTTGCAGTAAGCCGCAGTCCTCTCAAGGAAATGTGAGTCAGATTTCCTTAACACGGCAGGAAAAGGTCTCCAATAAATTGCATCGTGTAAACTTCAGATTCTAAAATTGAATATCAAAAAACGATATTAAGATTTTTGAAGGAAAAAAACCGTTCAAATCTTCCTTTGATGATAAGAAAACTTCGATTATGCACATCATGTGCCATTATGATAGATCATTTACATGTGCATCACTTAAGTAGTGAAATAAATATATTCATCTACCTACCTCTAGTTTAATTGAGATCACAGCTAAAGGTATTTTAATGAAAAAGCCAGATAATTCAATTATATTTGCAATATTTATAATCGAATATGAAAAAGTGGAAGAGTAAGTGAACCAAAAAGGGAAAGAATGCAGTAGTAATTACAAGCAAAATAACAGGTAATTATTAATAAACGAATACACAAATTAAAGAGAGTATGTAAAAGGAAAGTAACCAAGGATAAGAAAATGAATAATGAAATTCTTTTTAAATACAAAATTCGGAACAGTCTATTTCTTAAGTAGAAGGCTGTTCATTCTGTTTGAACCCGATTTCCTTCAAATAAATAGTCTAGTGTCCCATACTGTAGTAGGTCAATGAAGAGATATTACATGAAGGTCCGAACTTGGGAAAATCCGGTCGACGACTTCTCAAGTTCAGACCAATGTCCATGTTAGTCCAGAAAAGGAAGGTAGCCGTTCAATTTCTCGACTGAAAATATTAAAGCAATCTTGACGGATTTGTGGCAGAGACCCTCTGCCACAAATCCGTCAAGATTGTTTAAATACCGACTTCCGAGGAAAAAATTCCAGGATTTTTAAACTTTTAAGTGGTAGCGGAATTTTAGCTATTTTAGTTATATTTCCTCCTATTTCCTTAGTTTAGAGCATGATACATGATTAAATGTAGTAAAAGCGATCTATGGATATTTCGTTACTTCAATATGCAACAAGAATCTGAAAACTCAAAATAGGTCGTACTGTGATGATTAAAACAAACATAGGTAAGGTAGTAACAAGCAATTAGCATGTAGATGAAATCCATGTGTATATAACTAAATTTTCAAGAATCAATCAAAAAGTTTAGAATGACATCATGTTAGAAGCAATAATAATGTTTGGTCTGTTTGTACGAAACAATTACTTCCATACTTTTCTAAGAGATGTAGAAATATGTTAATAGAAAAAATGTGTGTACATATCAAAATTGATAAAATCGAATTATTCAAAAAAAGCAAGTGTTTTGGACATCGGAACGACACAGCAAACCTACACACTACACGCATATTAGTATTTCGCTGAAGGAAAAATCAAAAGAGCAATGCACTTTCTTAGTATCACGCAAACGAGTATCCAGTGCCTTAGTCTCTTCATCTAGCAGCTCCCACTAACTTTCAATAGATTTTATCTCCTGATCGAATTCCAATTTCCGCTTTCTTCCACTGGTTTCAACCCTTTCCTTATCTCCTTTGTTCTCCTTCCAGGACGTTTCCAGGATTTCCAGGGAAGGTAGGAACCCTGAGGGTTTCTGTCTTGCACATGGAAGCGCTCAAGAAATGACAAACGACTTACCTGAGTCACTGAGTGAATGATTGCATCAATAGCCGCAGTCTGGATTTCATTCGATTCTTCCGTCACAACAAAGCCTTTCTGAATGGCTTTCAAATGCTCCTGATAAGTCTCATCCAGACTTTCTATCGTACTATCCACGTCCACGTCGCGATAGCGGTAGAGGAAGCGAATTTTGTAATTAGTAAATGCACGGCGAAGATCATCGATGGTGCTCGAAGCTGTTGCATTCTCCCCATCGTCAGAGAACTTGGCGGAACACATCGAATCATGCCGCTCGCCATACCTGGACGTAAAGGGCTGTTCCTCAACCACAGGTTCTGTGAAGTCAACCGGCGGAGTTGGTGGAGCGACTGAGGAGGTCTGAGTTTCGGAAACTGGCGTGGATGGACGGCTGCTACTGAAATCGGTGAAGTTCTGGCACAATAAAAATTAAAATATGAAAAAACTGTTTCATACTACTGATACTAGTCAATTTATTCAGTAGTTTGAGAGAAAAGAATCATATGCAATAGACTAAGAATCTTCTAACCTTGATGGACCGAGTGTCGATGAACTAGCCTTCCGTGAGGTGATGTCCGCAGTTGCTGTGGACGTAGCTGGGGGAGGGAGCATTGGTGCAACTTTCTCTACTTGCTGCTGGGAGGGCTGAGAGGACGGTAAATGTAAAGCGGACGAAGTTGCTGGGAGAGGAGGTGCAGTTGGAGGAGTGCCAGGCAGCGCAGCACGACCAGTAGCGCCGATTAGCTCAATCAGATCGTGTTCAAGTCTTGTTCGTTCGATCGGATCGATATCTGGATTCTTGAACAACGGACCAAGATCTCTGCAACGGATCAAAATAAGAAATTTGTTCACTTGTTTAGCTTCTACAGCATTTGAATACACTTCTAAGTACGAATTCGGGGATTGGGTCAATATCGGAGGTAGAGAATTCGGTCTATTGGTGCCATTTTGAAGTAGAATTTATAAAAATAAATCAATGACGTCCTCGACACACCCAGCGGGAACGGCCATCAAACGAGAAAAAATACGAGCCCTTAAGCACTTGTATTTTTGGAAAGTATACATGTCACACATCATGTATGTCAGTCACCAAAATCATCTATGATCTATTGTCAAATTATGACGTCATCTTTCAAAATGGCCGCCATCCATGATTATAAAAATGGGCTATATCTCGAAAATGAATGATTTTAAGGCCCAATAATGTATTGCAAACATTTATAAAAAAACGACCACTTCCTTTCATTTGAGCCTAGTGATATGCCAATAAGTTGCATATACAAGCCTAGATCAAAATGGCCGCCATAATTACGAAAATCTGCTGTAACCCGAAAGCAAATAAATTTAGGGCCTAACCATTTATTTATGTAATTATAACATACAAGTCTTTATTTCTCCTAACATATATAGCGCATCTTACATAAATAGAAAATCCTGCAAATCTCTGTCCTTATCAACCTTTCAGATAGTGCATACATTTGAAAGCGCGCAATTTTCAAAACACTTTTTTTGCAGTGACACATAAAGTGGGTAGTAGCAAGGTGGAATGTTAATTAAATCACGAATGTCAACCAATTGTAACGAATAAATGTTTCCAGCAAATTTGTTCCATGTTTTGAATGGTTGATCGGAACTTTGTCGCACTTCTCCCATTAGGCGGCAAAATCTTTGTGGACAGACTCGTTACAATGCACACTTTTATCATTTAGAAATACATGGTCTATCGTGCATAGAAGTATTCTGTGATGTAATAGATATCAAAAGTAGGCAAGTTCTACTCCCGATAGTAGAACATAACTAAATTAATACCAATGAGGTCTTTGAACTCAAAATCTATGTAGCAATCGATTCCTGATCGATTTTGAGTTCAACAACTCTACGTTATTTTGAAGACTGGTTTGTTTTTTTTGGTGGGAAAAACTGTGCCATTGAGAACATCGCTTTTTGGACCACATCATTTAATAAATAGTGGCGCAAATAGTTGCATGAAATTCTTTTATGTTGCCATTACCATATATCTAACTAATTAATACTTGTTAGAAGTTTAAATCAAAACTAAAGATGACAGGAATTCAAATACATGAAACCACCGTCAAAATGTCGCATTTAAGCTCTTAAATTGGGGACTTACTTCACAGATCATAGAAATTGCCTTCAATTGACTTACTCATTGTATCGTGCGCGCACCATCTGTATCACTCTAACAACAGAGGAACGCACTTCTGATGAGAAAGGTGGATGAAACTCATGGATCAAATCCAACAAGAAGGTGATCAGAGGAGCCGTGTTGACTGGTGGACAACGTAATATAATGAAAAGTCCAGGCTCTGCAAAACAAATATTTATATTATAAATCGAAGAATTGATGACAGACTGTGAAGTAATAAACCCTGCGTAAAAGTTGAAGGTAATAAGCAGTATATATGCGATAAACATAAGCAGTATAAAGCGATATTTATGTTTTAGTTCCGAGTAATGTATGTCACTGCATTATTATTATTCATTACCGTATATAATTGGCAATATAACGCCTTTACCCTTTTTTCTATGTTTCCTCATGATTTGTCTAACTGGCATGAAAGATCATAAAACTTTTGTTGTCTCGCAGAATCAGCTTGAGTGACATTGATTTGATACCATGATTTAACAATTTTTGATGCATACATTCTGATCTTTTTTTCCCTTTTTTTATATATACATAACACTAAATATATTAATAAAAAACAATTATAACAAAAGCATGAGATAAGGAAAAAAGTCAAAGTCAGGAAGCTGTCTTAACACCGGCTAGGATAACACTTAGGGCGTTACCCCTGGCAATGGCGATGACAAAAAGTTTCTCGTGGCTCTCATGTGGCCTCTGAAATACGACTGCCGATGCATTTGATGAAAAAATAGTGCAGTTACCGTATACGCCGGACGTTTCTATGGCCACTGGTTCGAATTGGTGTTGATCATTTAATTCGGCGTATTTGCGCCGCTTTGATATTTCTGCAGAAGTAGCTGCGGAACCGGTCTCCAATGACGAGTTAATCACGTTGGATGCAGCTAAAGTGTCCACACAAGCGAAATCCCAAACAGCCGGCTTGCCGCATCGCAGTGGGAATGTAGTCATCTCATCAAGCTTCTTACCATCACTTCGGGTCAGGCCGACAGGCTCGAGAACTGACAGGATCCCTGCACAAAGAAGAGCTCGGCGAAGTATATCGTTGACTTCAAAATGTCTTGGGCTCTGCCAGAGATGTAGCGGCAGGACAAGGGATGCAAAGGGACCAAACAGTCGACCATGCTTCCACAGCGGCACTTGTGTGAAACGCAGACAACGGAGCCAATTCTTTATTGAGTGCCTAATGATGAATTTCGGAAGGCATTCAATCAAGCACCAGATTCCAGACATTTCGCTGTAAGCAAACGAGCCCCATCCACCTGGTTTGCATTTTCCAACAAATTATTAAAATCTCAATTTGACAAATGGAGTCCCAGGATTTTTGATGTCCGAAAGACTCTTTGGTTGGAAGCGACAGACCAGAATCTTGCCATATTTTCAGTAGGTCATGATTAAAAAATAACTCTGTGCTATCACCTATCCTGCTTCGAGCAATCGACTTAGAAATGAAACAGTCACATAATGTGCACGGCATTGTTTTTTATTTCACTTTACATTGAGTATTCGCAGCATTTGTCAGCCTGATATCCTGTTGCATATACTGTACAGCTGACGATGTAAAATCAGCACTATCCAAAAGCAGTTTCAAAAGAGAATGCAGACTGCCAGCGTTCCAGCTCATATTAGACCTAAATATTCGGTTTCAGACTGAAAATTCGGACCGAATTGTTAGTAGCAAAAAAAGTGTTATATAATCGAAAGATGCAAAACTGATTTCAGCTATTTGATGCGCTGATCATTTTTGAGAAAGTTTTTATAGTAATCAACTATCTTTCTGAAATATCGAAATACACGTACATACAAGCTCTGTAACTTGGGCTACATAGTAATGCATAGTTGCGACATGAAATGAAACAAGATCTATAGTCATAAAGTCATCCTAAATAATGAAGTCACACTCGCTGGATTTTGGCACGAATTGATGAACTGTATACAATAATCGAAAATTGAGAAAACCAAGTTCCTAGAATACAAGCTCCTTAAATACAATCTAATGCCGAAATAGAAAGACAATTTAAATACGAAGTAAAGAATGGGTTATTTGAAGCAAAGAATACTTCCCAAGATTACTAGATATTACTAGGTCTTATCTCATAGCACTTATTCTTTCTTTTTGATAGTTTTAGAGCCATCGTATTCGGAAATTATCTGCAAGAGCTCTGCATGACACACTGAAGGCCATACCTGCTCAAATGTTGTTGCGGATTGCAGCATGAAAGGTGCAGTCCGCTAGCGGCAATACTCACAGAACTTCGCCGATCAGTTTGCGATATACACAAATGGAAAATGCCCGAAAATATTGCAGAGGTCGCCTAGTTCTTGAACTATACGATAATGCTACAGAATATATTAAATTCAAATGAAGATATTTTCTGATTTTTATTACAAAATTTCTCACAACTCTGAGCTCACCAAAAAGTCTCGCTACTTCATCATATCGATTACCATCTCCCAATAACCAATCAAAGAAGATGGCCAGACGACATGAGGCCACGAGAGTAACAGGTGTACAATTGGCGACCAGCCACAGCACTACTTGATGTCGACCAACTAGTTCCGCTTGTACTGCCTCACTAGCTCTAGAATGGACGTTTACCACCACGAAGCGGATCAGCAGCGGTCGAAGAGACTGACTCTCAGGAGTAGAGAGAAATCGACGTTGGAACCACTCTAGGTAATGGTTACAGGTCGTCAGTTTGACGTATCGGATGAGATATTTCAACCATTGTTCAGCATCATGAGGCACCGAGTGTGCGATGATAGCAGTATTGCTGTGGGTCTTCATGAGGGCTTTCAGGCCTTTGCAACCAGGAATATTGCGAGGACGGTGAATGAGATCACTCCACAATTGTTGGAATTCAGGAATTCTGGACAAATCCATCAAAACTCGAACTAATTCACGTCCGATAGTTGAACATTGACGCCACTGTAACAGAGAAAACTGCGGTCATTCAGAAATCAGATAAAAAATGATGGTTTAACGTCACTACTACCCTTACTGGAGGCTTGGACAACAGGGTTGCCACACTACAAAATGTATTTTTTTGCGCAGGCGCACAAAATTTGCGCAGCAGCATAAACGTAATAAAAACCAAATCAAAGAATTTGTAGCAAGTAAAAACTGCACTCAAGTGCTTGAAATAAAATTAATCAATATATTTACAATCATATTGGATTACAATGTAGTCTCCGTGGCACAGTGGTTAAGTGCTTGGCCTAGCGATCTTTTGGTCCAGAGGTCGAGCCCCGAAGGTGTCATTGGAAGTCGGCAGGAAGGGCATCCGGACTAAAAGTACTACAACGCTCCATAAGTCTATGTCAGCACCGTCCAAGCCCTAAGTATGGGGAGTAGTGACGTAAAAGCTTCATTCATTACAATTATAATATTACAACATCTGTGTCCTCGTTTCTGGGCTATCAATAGGGATAGCACTTTTGTCAATATAGGGCTATATTCGTAATTCATATTTGAACTTGTTAACGCATACGTGTATGTACCTCAATACAGTTATTTGACGACTATTGTTGCTTTGTGAAGTGAGATGAAAACTAAGTCGATGAACTTGTCAACTTAGTCTACCAGTCATAGTTTACATCGTTCTTGGAAGTCAGGGAGGAAGTGCTCCCAATATGTGAACAGCTTTGGTCCTGGATCATGCGCAACTCGCATTTGAAAAAAGGCATGATTGATATACTCGTAGCACGATGATTTTCAACCGAGTTGCAGAGAAAGGTCTAAGGGTGCCGCAATGGGTGAAGAAATAAAGATAATTGTCAAAATCAAATGAGTGTGTACCAACATCAGGATTCCGTAGTTGATGCGACATGCTTCCCGCTTCAAAATGCAAATTGCCGTAGGAAACAGAATTGTGCATTTATGCATTCTGAGAAGAAATATCAATAAACGCGCGCAATGAAACGTTTTATTTTCGAGTTGTCGACAGATAGTAACGCAATAGAGTCGTTGTGTCTTTTCTAGAATTTCTAAGCACAAAAAAGTTCTGAATTTTTGCGAGACAAGAAACAAACGCATAAATCATAATGCGATATATTCTACTGTATATGAAACAACATTTCCTTACGGAATTAGGACATCTCAAACGACTGGTTGCTCTCGGTAATATTGATCGATTTTTAATCTAGTTTATTTGTTGTTAAATTTGTTGCTAAAAAAATTGCTGTCGATTATAATTCTTGTTTATTGCTACATTGATGTTCAGGAGGAGAGGAGAGCGTGGCGATAATGTTCGATAGCAGTATGGGAAAACATGGACACAAAGGAGAAGAAGTGAGAGTGCGATGACTAAGGAGCAAAGCGTTAAGCACGTTAAACAATCACGGATAGATGTCGAAGAGTGAGAAATCAGTAAAATAACTCGTTAAATCCAGTTGAAGTCGTTGAAATAAGGCATCGTGATGGAAAAAGCGTCGCTGTATATAAGCTGATATAATAAAGGTATGGCAAGATGCTAAGTGGATGGCCAAAAACAGAATGCGGATAAAGTCAAAGCAAAACAAGCAGAAAGCATGCCACAGGCAGGAGCCGCAACGGCGAAATAAATCAAAAAATAATTTAATCAAAACCAAATTGACATTGTAGCTATCGGCAACAAAAAGCGGTTACCGTACATGTTTTAAGTTACATGAGATAGTTACAGACCTAGGTTTTCCCGCTCATCCGTTGATCTATGTTTTTCTAACGCCCAATAATGCAGTCAACCGTTGATCTATTTTTCGCGCTGGTAATCGCGATCCAGATGAGATGAATTCATTATCCATTTAGTCAGTCGAATGTGAAATAAGACAATCATGTGTTGATACTCGCAAATATCTTCTTGTCAAGAGGAAACATGCCGTCAAGAATTTCTGAAGTGGACAAGCAACCCCTTTACAATGCATGACTTCAGGGCGAGGACTACGCAGGGCTGGCGCAACAGTTAAACATTAAGAGAACTACTGCTTGGGCAATTATTAATCACGCTAATAAGCGCGATGGCGTGTTAACCCTCCCAAGAGGCGGCAGACGCCATTCAAAGATAGATAATGAAATTGGAAATGTACTGGAGGAAATGATAGAAGAACATCCTTCCTTTACTTTACAACAAATGCAGAGCGAGTTACAAGTTAGACTGCCACACAAACCAACACTATCATTGACCTCTGTTGCACGATGTCTCTCAGGACGACTAATTGTCTTAAAGAAGTTGGAGAACACGTCTGCTTTACTTCAGGAGTCCACAACGTACATTTTCGATAATTCTTCCTGTCACTTACGAGCTCATCCCGCTGAAGAAGGAGGTACGCAGATTCCTGCAAATCATTTCAGACGGTTTTTGCCACCGTATTTCCCATTTCTGAATATTGTAGAAATAGCATTCAGTGCCTTCAAAGCCTGTTTAAAACGGCAACTGGAAGAAGTTCGCGCACGGCTTTTGCAAGAGCAACAACAATAACAAAGACTCGCAATCTTGGTTTAACTGGCTGAACAGTCTGTCGTTGTGACAATCGCTGAAAAATCCATTTCTTGGTTTGGCCATACTCAAAGATATCTCACCCGATGTTTAGCTAAGGGCGATATCTTAATGTAATTTCCTGTCTAAAAGAAATTTTTGAATAAAGTATATACTTCTTGGAAAATAGACATGTTTTTCTTCTATCTTTATACGGAAACTCGGTCCTTTCTATAATGTCCAATAATTTACTAAGATACTAACGAGCATGATTGGAGTGGTTTACTTTTGATGTGTGTTATTCTGAAATACTTAATTGGCCGAATCCCTTAAATTAAGCAATGCAAAATCTGCGCTAAATTTGAAAAATCACTATGCTTCAATAAGTTGATAATTGATATTTCAATATCACAATTGATTGACCATGTTCTACACTACTCTGTTATACATCAACACTTGACTGCCTAATTTCACACGTTTTTGATGGACAGTGTCCACTGGTTAATGTATGAAAGACTTTTGTCACATTTGACTGCACTATTACGCGTTAGAAAAACATACATCAACGGATGAGCGGGAAAACCTATCATAAATACATGCAACATCAAAAGACCATTTGAGGCTCTAGATGATTCTGACACTAGAAAGGGCTGAAACAAATTGTGCTGGAGATTGAAATCAAAATTGAAACTATTGACAAATATAATCTACTACCAAGAATCGCTACGCATTGATTCATTTTTTCTCACAATCCGGTTTAGCCTAAATATGTTATTCGATGAACAATTAGGCTACCTTTATCACCACACAGCTTAGATAGTAAACCAATGATGTCAAATGGTACTGGAGTTATACATTCAATTCAAACCGCTATTGTTGGGCATACAGGATCAAACACCGATGGCGTTGCCTCTTTGTTTGACTATAAAAAGGTGATCACAAGGTGGTGACACGACAATCTCCGGTTGAGCTCCGATATTTCATTTCAGCAACTCTTAAACTTGCCGGCGTGCAATTATCCCCATCGCTCTGATAGTTGCCCACAGATTTTTTGAAACCTATTTCACTTAGTTCAACTCACATTGTTGCGAAGAACATTGATCGTGAATCGAATTTCTTTGTTTCTCAACTCCGTCAAACGCTGCTGCTCCACTGGACTCATTTCACTGATGCCCGTTCGCTGAGGGAAGTGATCAGGAATGAGACGCAGAAATGTGAAAACCAACAATGCAATGGGAACAGGACTACTCGTATTGCGAGTTTCCAACCAACGACTGAAGAGGAGAATTGAGTGTTGAGGAATAAAAAAGCAAGGACTAAAATAAAACACTTACAAGTTCTGAGGGATGGAGAAGAAGCTGACTATGTATTCAATTAACCAAATGTTGACTGAGGAAAGGTCCCCGTTGGACATCCGTTTGCACAGGTGGTTCACCACAGCGTCTGCATGCTGATTGTGAGTGACCAATTCACAGAACAGCCACAACAACTGAAAAGATCATTTCAACAGCATAATAAAAATGACAGAAAATGATGTTTTGTGTCATAGCATGAAATACAAGTGACCGGGCATTCGATTCACCCGGACAGTGGAGTGGCACTTATGGAGTTCGGTCGAACTATAAGGAAACGCAATTGCCAAACTTCTCATGTTCATTATTTTGTCACAATAAAATTCAATGCTAAATATTGCATGACGTGAATTCCTATTAATCAATGTATTCTATCAATGTGTTCGATGTTTAATTTAGATTGTATTCTGAGAATTTTGTGATAAAAACACTGATATAGAGGTAAATAATATTTTCTATAATTGCTTGAGTTTTTACTTTTCTATCTTACTTCTCTATCTTACCATTAATTTTCTGTATATTTTGAAAATTCAATAAAGGTCATTATTTGAGACTATTAAGAGATATCAGGTGAATTTATTCATAAAATTCATGAGCTTCATAAGCTATTATACCTGCAGTCTAATACGTTGCACGAAAATCCAACATCAAGAATTAGTCTATTCAAATGGTGATGATAAATAATAGTAATTGCGCAAATTGATTGGCATCGTAATATAATTGAAAATAATTATTTGATTGCTCAGTCCACTTTAATAGCCACTAATTTTTGATACCCCACCCCCTGGTTGAATTTCTAGATGTCTGGCCAAGGAATTTGCTGTGCAAAACGAAACCTGTTGTCACGCTTTAAAGACCAAATGCCCCGCAACTGTTGAAAATAAATAAAAAATTAAATATACATGTAAATATTGCTAACATATCACTACTTCCTGATGCTTTCCTCCTTTTGTACTTATTTTGCTTATTTATTTATCTCCCCATGGGTTCCAACATATTGGAGTGGTACAAAACCAATATAAGTAAAGAAATACGATGTCAGTAACACTCGTTGGTCACATTTGGTCCTACATTCAGTTCATAATTCTCCAATCATTTCTGTCCTGCGAGATCTTCTACTCGGTGATGTCCTTTCTCTCCTTCACGTCATTAGCTACACAGTCCTTCCACCACATCATCCGCGTATCCTGCCGTCCAATTACATTGTATCTGCCCTCCCCCCTTCAATAGTCTCTCGTCTTCCATTTTCTGCACATGACCCACGCATCTTCGTCGATTGTCTTTGATCTTCCTTGTTATCGCCTTCTACAGTCCCACTTCTCGCTTCAAATTTTGTAGATAATATGTCTAGGATGAATTGAAAGGCTCATCTGATACTCGAGTATAAGATACCAAGCAATACTGCTTGAGGCAATATCGACTAACGATAGGCGAACAATAGCATCATTGAAAACTAGGTAGGGCCTATATACTTACGTGTTTCTTGCAGTCCAGGAGCAGTTTTGGCCAAAACTCTCCCAAGGTTCTGTTCATTTCGGTTATGACGATACCAAGATTATCGCGATTGGTAGCCAACATTGCCACAAATGCCCTCCGCTGAACATGTTTATCAACGAGCATAGTATAATACAGTCCGATGTGAAGTCCATTATAATCTTCTCCCGACATCGTCTGCAATAGAAATGCGATCATATTGACTTTTTTAACTTTTATTTAGGCACCACCCTACCCAAGGCAGGAAATCATGCTGATAAGTTAAGATGGGGAATCATATCTTGACAACAAGAGCTTTTGCTTGAGATAATTCGACCGATGATCCTGCATTTGAATAACTACCGGTATATTTTCGATTAGGCCTATCAACTTACTTGATAAGATTTAATCCAAATTCATTATTTGGTCACATTTTCTTCCATTTGTAGCATCCGTCGGTGATTTTTTCTTCGTTAATCGAATTATACGATTCAGATGAAAACTTGGAAAATAAATATTGAGTTGATTCTAGTAAAACTTGAATACGGCCTAATCAACCTCCTTAGAGAGAAAAGATTCAGGGTAGACATAACACTGTTAACTCTACGTATAAAAAGCCTCAGAAATAGTCAGTGGTTATTGTCGAATGCATAACGTCACGATTTTGTGATAAATAAGCGATTATTTCTCTGACTTAGTCCATCCACTTCATGCTCAGAAAACACTCCCTCTCCCGCTGTCCGATTCATACTCACAAGTTTTCACTCACTCACTCTACGATTTATCATCCCTTTCCCCCGTGTTTCGAGTGTTGGACGATAGCTTTCGAGGTGTAAAATTCACGTGCCTGATTCAGATTCACATATTTTCTTAAAAATTCACGATGTGGAAGGACTTCTATATATTGACCAATGTCCAGAATATACGATCCAAATTAAGTTCGAATACGCAAGAATAATAGCTTGCTAACGTACGGCGTAGGGTGGTTGGAAAAATTGATCTTGGAAACTTACACAACTTTGCAGTAAATCCACTGTCTCCCTTTCATTTTTTGCCCAATTCAATGTCTGCTGGCGAACATGTTGATACTGCCGCTCATAGTTCTGCAAAAAGAAGTGAAGACATAAAAATTGTATTATGCTTGCCTACTTTACATAAGTCTTTGAGATTGACGACTGAAGATTTTTTAGCGCAGGTAATTTTCATATTGTGACACATCCACGACGTGAGAAATTATTTTGATGTTATTTTGTTTCTGCGACTATGATAAAGTGCTAATGAATAGGCTCCTGACAACGCACTATTTATTTGGATATCAGTATTTCAATAGCCTAATTCCTCTGCTTTGAAAATGGTAGCAAACCGTCACGTCCTGGTCCACCCTGCATTAAAATATTTATATAATCAAATTTTAGAATACAAGCCTCTTTTTATACTTTTCGTAATTTAAGATTGTTCACTAACAGGTAGATTTCCACCTTTTTCAATGAAATATATGAGCACTTGTCATGAACTAGTAATTTTTATATTAACCTTAACTCATGGATTACTATACATAAATACTACATGCATGCTCTAATAATTTCTACACAGTTAATTGAGTGTCGGCGCTAATTTTTAATTATTTTATTAAATCAAATTCATAGCACTATGTCATAATTGCTCTAAAGGCATATTTTTAGAAATATTGAGTATAACCCAGAGAAAGTTAGATGCTCATTTACATTAACACTTGATTACGGCTTTTTTATTATTTCTCATGTCTCAATATGAATCAATGTGTCACTAAAAAGCAATCAATAGTTGCTTAATTCAAAAAATATGTAATATTTTTGAAGCAAATCGTATATTTCATGAGCAAATTTATGGATGGGTCGATAAGGTTAACTGTGTCAGGAAATAAGGAAATATACAATTTAATTGCCAATTATTATGTTCATGATAAATAAAAGCTAATACATTTTTCAGAAGTAGAAAATCTGTTTGTTAGCAAATACTCTCAAATTAGCAAAAGTATAGAAACAGCTTGTACCCTAAAATTCAATCAAAAAATGTTTGTAATATGAATTTCATGAATGTCCTCTTATTTCATTAAAATAATATTTTAAAGAAGTTTTGCTAATTACCATAAGAATTTCGAAATTTAGGCAATATCTGATTTACGGCATCGATCGTTAAAATGAAATAAGCCCAACTTCCAAATTTATCCAAAAGTGCAAAAAGGGCGAAAAATGCTTCCATGCACTTCCGGCTATTGGTGCGCATTAGTGCGTGCCAATAACGCTTCGATGCACTTTTGGTTCAGGACATGCAACTTGCGTCCGAATATATATAAGTGCCTACTATCTGTATTCTACATTGCATATGCATATTTACGATTCTACTCAATCCCGGAATCATGGTACATGCTGAAATTTTCCGAGACTTTGGAATCCTCACTACATATTCAGACCAATAGCCTAATTCTGAGTAATTTCGCATCATATTCATCGAGCACAGAGCCTTCGCGTCTCTTTCAATGAGATGTGATCGCCAGACACAATCATGCACCTTATCCGCTGAGCCGCAGAATTTTGATTTCTACGAACGAGGCTCGACGATTAGCCGTTTCCGATTTCAAATCATTGTGATGGACTGGATGATGGGAAAATGGTCTATCTTTTTCGTTTGCGGGCGCAACACGATATAGACTTAATCTTGAGTTCACACGCCGTGCTTCTAACTTAACCTAAGTGAACAACTTAGATGCACAGGACTTATCATAAACATCTTTCATCATCTCAGTACCAAATTTCAAGCACCAATAAAAATTGCCTACACAACAGAGAATATGTGCAATCGCATAAAATGAAAACATTCTTCGAATTTTCGAATGACAAGTAAACAGCAACAAAAAAGTATGCTTATCTACAGAAGTCATAGTTCTCAAATTAATCTTCAACCTAACAACTTTCTAACTCAATGCAGTTTCGGAAAAGGCTAAACAAATTAGTTGCAAAGGATATTCAAATATGGTCTGTGGAAAAATAGTTATTTCTTCAATGTGTGATCGATAATCCCGAGTGCAACGGTGCCTTTCATACACCTCTCTGAGGAAGCAGTTTCACATGTGAATTGCCTTGGTTCACTTTTGAATGACTGAGAATCCCTTGAGGCAAATTTATTAGCTTCAAGATCGACATGATGCAGGTATGCATTTCGGATACACCGTATGGTGCATTGGTCGACGGCATCAGAAACAATTAACAGCTATCATACTCGTACTTTATTGTATTTCCTCAGAGTAAGAGTTTCTAACATTCGATAATAGTCAAATCAAGACAAATTTTGTCAGCAAGATGGAGATGCTTTTAATGAGAAGTACATATTTATAGGAGGAAGAGGATCTATAGATCGGAGTGGTTATTCCGGCTCAAAATGACATGCGAACATTCAATTACATGCACTGAGGTTATTCGCACGCACTGTTGCGTCGGAACCGTATTGGAACAACACTGAGGCGCGGTTGTTCCGAACTTGAAATTGGCACGAATAGGCAGAACAAAATATAAATAGGCAGAACAAAATATAGGTTATTTCAAGGCAAACATTCGACTAAATAACTATTGTATTGTTGATCCGTTATTCGCACGATTTTTGCGTGTAAATAACGATTTCATTGGTTTTTCACTTATGATACGTTGATATTTGACCAGAATTTGATATATGATGTATGACTAAAATACCCAAATAATTAAACAAATTGCTCAAACTGCACTAAACGAGTCAAGCTTTGATGCCAAGACACCTGAGTCAATAAATATGCAGTCATGAAAACACAAAGATAATTATTTATAGATTATTAACTTAATCCATTCATTCATATTTCAGAGAAGAAGCAAGAAAATGTTGCGCACAAATCTCCAACAGCATCGAGTGTCGTCCCGCAATGATCGAACGAGATAATTCAAGAATAACGTTCTGGACTTATATCCATCCTACATATTCAGCACGAGCTCAAGAAATGGCACATTGCTCTTCTGGGCGTTCTGAGCTAATTCTAGATGCTTAAATGGGCAGAATTACTGCTGCAATTTCTCAAAAAACAAACATGTTTTTTGAGGAATACAAGCGTGTAGATGCTTACATGCACGTCATATGACAACCGCTAAACAAGGATCGGTCTCACTCAGAGACCAGAGACTCATTCAGTTCATCATATACGCTGGAATGATCACATAAATGAGACAGTTTGTCAACTTTTTCAATTAACTAAATCAAGTCAAAGTCGATGGAAAATAGGAATGAAACAATATTCTTTGTCTAAAATTTTTATAAAATGCATTGTGTTTCATGTAAAATTTTGATCAAATATCAGCGTGCAAATAGTGAGAAAGCTAAGAGAACGTTATCGCACTCAAAAATTCGCGCGAATAACGGGTCAACCATACAATAACTATTCAGACGAATATTTGCCTTGAAATAACCTATATTTTGTTCTGCCTATTCGTGCCAATTTCTGCGTCGAAACAACCACACACCGATGCGTGCGAATAACCATTTCGAAATAGAATCTATATTCCGACGTAACGATGCGCGTGAATAAACTCACTGCATGTAATTGAATGTTCGCATGTCATTTTGAGCCGGAATAACCACTCCGTTCTATTGATCTATTGATCCTCTTCCTCCTGTAAGTCTGTGCTTCTCAACTGCAATTAAGAGCAGTCCCATCTTGCTGACAAAATTTTGCGTCTAAAAAGGTTTGGCCTCAATTGAATGGCATCCCATCACCGAACCTGAACACTTTTTTTGGGGGTTCAGAGACAAAAAGTTCAAGGGACTTCTCCCACAAGCAGACCTGAAGAATACAAATCCCTTGAGTGAATCTGAAGTAAAACTTTCCAACAAGCATGCTAGAGTGAGTTAGAAGTTCAATTCCTCAAACGATGCCGCTACTATATCGAAATAGTCAACTTAAGATAATTTTATAATTATATCTGCTTTAAGCATTTAGCATTACATGTTTGACAGTGTCGACGTCAACATGTAATGACTAACTATCCGAAATGCAGGATTACTTCTTGTTTTTTTTCAATTGCATTGCTAATAATCATTCGAACCAAAATAATGGCATTTATATAATAGTAAACTCAATGGCAAGTTTCATGCAGCAGTTAGTTCATTCAACTAAAAGATTGAACCTATACTCAATTTCCCGCTAGAAGATTGAACATGTTTTTTATCATCGAATTTACACATGACTATCTCATATTTCATGCAATTCCCGGTGTGAAATCCTTAAATCTGATGGTATCAGCAGTTCCAATTAACATTGGAGATTCTATCAGTCATCTACCGAAGGCCTGTTCTACGGTTTGTACCTGTATCACCGGAGGCTTGAGTTCATAGGGCATTGACTCCAAAATAGGAGGCGTTTGAACATTGCTGTGAGTCATTATGAAGTATTGGATTATGTGCGAATTTCCAACATGATAGTTAAACAGTTTCTCTCAGCCGGTAGTTTTGAGACTTTTTGTTAAATTATGCTGAATCAGTACAGATAAATGACTTGTCGCAGTCAAACAAGATGGTTAGATGTGACAATATTAGATTTGGAATGTAAACAGACTTGTAAAAGCTGACCGAGATATGAAAAGGAATTATTAATCTCTGGAAGCATGCTTAAATTGAAAGGGATTTTGAGTGATTGATTCATGATGTCTGGTGTGGGCTGTTAAAGTTGGCTTTACGCAAAAGTTTGTAACTTGTGGGAGACAGTGATAGTATTCATACTAGCATCGATGTCTGCGTGGGCATGCAGTTGTTGCGAGAGTGGATCCAAATTCGGCTCCTGCATGGCCCATTACAAGCATCACATTTGACGAGAAATTGCTGTTGACATGCAGTCAATCCAAGCCGATGCGGATTCAAAAAGGACAACTCGATCAACAATCGTGATTCGCCACTCTTTTTTCCTTCAAGCGAATGAATTTTAGAGGACTGAGATGCTAACAGAAACGAATGCGAATGCTACTGTTTAATCGCAGTCACTGCGAAATTGTCTAAATACCTCTTTCCTGAGGAATAGTGATAAACCGACCTACTGTCTCTCCATAGTATCTCACAGAAGACATAGATGAACAGCATGCAAATTCTTCAATTTTTCCTACCATGGACATCGAACATCCTACAGTCCTATTATTCAAAACCCTCACTTTTGAATTAATCATCAATTTCTGTAACACTACAAATCAATGCTACCCTTCCTTGAACACTTACACAAGCAATCGGATTCTTCATGTGGTTGATGTTTAAAATCAACAAAGTGCTAAATTCCGCAAAGGTCTGTAATGGGGCTGTTCATTAACTAAAATTCTGCCGGCAGAAAATTAAACCGATTTAATTTTCCTTCGGCGGAATTTTAGTTAATGAACGGTCCCAATGAAAAATTGATTTGTTTTAGTCTGGTGTTTTACAATTGCAAAGAGTTCATTACTTTGTAAAACACGCTGCTGATCGTGACCATGCCTGGACTTGATATGCTTCGAATAGCTCCGCGAACAACCGAATTGCTAAAGACTTGGTAAATTCTGATTCTGACATGTTATAGAAGGCGATGAGTGTATGGACATTGCTGAAGTAGTTCATTGATCTGAAGTTTCTTGCTTCATATCTAGCTGATAATTTCTTATCGGGACCCTTCTGTCCTCCAGTCCTCATTGACTTAGCATAAAGTCTTTTCGATCCCCTTAACGGACGCAACTGCGGCGTGAAAAATTGTAGTGTCTGTGAGCAGGTGCAGACAGATGGTCCCATCTGCAGATCAGAGATTCGAAATCTTCTGATCTCAACCGAGGGAAATGATGACTCACCAAATGACTGAGTGTTGGAATAAGACATTTGAAGTTTGCCAGTGAACGGATGGGCCCGATCTTGATAAAGCTTACATTTCCTTATAGCTGATAACACAGGCACTCTGTTAAACCCAAACTCGAAAACGCTATTTTTAAATACATTTTTAAGTTATTAAGTTGTGTGCATTTGACCGATAAAAGCATTGTTGGCATAAAAGTAAGCGCAAAATCAGGTCAGTGTTGATTGAATAAAACTGTATCAAAAAACGTTGTCGAAATTCCAAAAAATATGTATCAACTAAAAGCTTAACATGAACCTGACTCCATGATGATAATCTTGATTTTCGACATCCCGCAGTTTTGTCTGCATGTGCCGTATCGTTGAATGAATTGAACAAAAATTCACACTTTTGCGTCTGCTGAACACAACAGACCAAACACAAACTAAATGCTGTGCCAATTTAAAATGTGGTGCTTGTGAAAGTTTTTTGAAACTGAAGATCATCATTGAAAAATCGCATCAGTTGTTCTTTTGGTTGCTATTTTTTGGTGAAGCTGAATGATAGCTCACATTATCTGTCAATTTTCATTTTAAAATGTGTCTTATTAGAATCTTGCATCAAAGAAAACGTTTAATTTTTTTTCGTGATGCTTATCTCGCTTTGAATTTCATGAAGTGAAGTAGGATCTACAGTAGTAGGGAAGAAAGGATTTTACTTTACTTATTTAACTACGTGTGATAGTGCCTTAGCATAGCAACAATGTTTGACGGATATTCAGACCATTTGTTCAGCATGGTATTCCACTCAGTAATTAGCGAAAATTTTCGAAAACCAAAGCCACCGTTCAACAAAGAATTTAATGGGGAATAAAAATGCAAAAGCCAAAGTTTTTGCATCTAAACTACGATGGAATTTGGAAGTGACAGTTTTAAACAAATTTTCTAATTTCATCTTTTTTCATAGCAAAAGCTTCGGATATTCTTTTTTCTCTTTCAAATTCTCTATTGCATGGTGGTTTTGGTTGTCCGAATATTCGCGCTAATTGCAGATTTGAATCTCCTGAATACCCATTGGGTTTGAATCTCTGCCTGAATATCCGTTGAACTCTTCATACGTCCACTTTTGCGAAACAAAGATATAGCCAATATCGATTTGTGTTGCAATTATACTTGTGACTTACAATTCCTGTGATAAGTATATAAATGTAATGAATTACTTTTTTTGATGAATTGTTATCAATAACAGTCAGCCATTGCGCTGTAATTGCAATTACTTTGCGATCAGCTATGTTCACTGTTCAGTTGCCTTACTCTCCCGGTCGACAATGCGTTTAAATACTTAGATGTGCACCGGTTGTGCAACTACCAGAATATTATTCTCAAAATCAAAAATTTAGTGCCGGTGTTATGATATTCTTTCCCCCTCCAATTGCTGATCGGAAATGTAAATCAGATAACTACGAGTAATTTTCCTTCGGAAATTGCAGGGCTGCCACTCTTCCGGTCTTAACCGGATTTCCGTTTTTTTAGAATAAACTAAGCAGTAAGAAAATCTTTTGCCAAGGAATAAATATTTTGGATTTCGAAGGGACTCTCTTGAGATTGTGAAAGGGCCTTTCTGAGACTGTGTGAAGGGTCCGTTTTGAGACTACGAAGGGGCCCCTCTGATCGCGAGGGGCCCTTTTGAGATTGTGAAGGGTCTATTTTGAGACTACGAAGGGGCCCCTCTAAGATCGCGACGGGCCCTTTTGAGACTGCGAAGGGGCCCTTTTAGGATCGTGAAGGCGCTCTTTTGAGATTGTGATGGGGCCCTTTTTGAGATTGCGAAGGAGCCCCTTTAAGATCGTGAGCGGGTCCTTTTGAGATTGTGAACAGGTCCGATTGAGACTGTGAACGAGGCTCTTTAAGATTTTTAAGGCACCCGCAAGATTTTGTGAAGCAGCCCTTTGAGATTGTGAACTGCAACTGTTTTAGTTTTTGAAGAGCTCTTTTTAGATATGAATAGACCTCTTGAGATAGTAAAGGGCCCATAAAATTGAGAGCGGGACCCTTATAGTTAGGAGCATGTTGGACCTATTTAGACTATATAGGACTCTTTAAAATTGTGAAGGTCGCTGTGCAGATTGTTTGGGGACCTTAAAGACCATGCAATTTTAAAGGGTGACCAAATTCAAAGCAGATGCTTTCTAGAAATCAACTAGACTCTTGAACAGAAGATTCTTCTACAAGGATTTCAGTGATCCTTTCGTCAATCCTAAGAAACTGGACGAAGCGGAAGTAATCAAGATTTTGAAATAAGAAATAAATTTAGGTGGGAATGCTTGACGAAACAGTTGTAATACGTAGTTATGGAGTCTTGTGAATTGATTTCTGATTGCTTTGATGCTCTCCAAAACGTGTCTTTCAAGAAGCGTCTGCCAGAACAATATGAAAGAAAAATCTACTAAAAAGCTTCGGGAACACAAGGGAGTGACGAAAGAATGTTTTGTGCGATCACTTGTTGAAAAAGCGGATAAATTTCGGCGAAGACAACCACGAAAATTTAAGTCTCGCAAACAAATCCAGAAGTGATAAGGATCTCTTTTCGTGTTGATTTTGCGTTTACTTATATCATGGCAACTCAACCTTCATCAAATAGCTTTCATAATATTGCTTGAAAGTCAAAAGTTGTTCTTAGATGTAATTGGTTTTTATTATATTTGAAGTACAGGAGATGAGAGCAAGGTTTGATTTGAACCATTGCCGGAATTACATGTACTAATGAAGTTTCTTCAGGCTGAACTTCAAGCGTCTTTGGCTTTTCAGCCGCCATCAGTGCAGTAAATTAGCAACTCACTCCACAGACCATCGGTAGGTGGATGTGCTTGGAAATCCGGCAGCTCGCCTTCTTGCATCAAGTGCAAACACAAATTAGCTATTTGCATTGGTGCTTGCAGATTTCAAATTTTTTGAAACGAGCTCTACAGAATGAGATTTGAACTGCATGCATTTCATTAATTGTAAATGTCTGTATTTCGGATGATGATTTGTTTGCATGTGAGTTACTGACTCTTTGCAAGTATACTGTACTGATGACGGCTAAAAATCCAGAAACGCTAGTATTTCCCGTAATGGATTGTATCAAATGTTGCTCTCATTTCATTTCAGATTAGATAGTGTATTAAGTTGCATGTCTTCTGTAATGTGTAATATTTGGGCACAATATAGAACTCCGTTTTCTCATATTGAGAAAATGCGATAGTTTTTAGTCGTCAATTTATTCTGTGTGACATTGATTCAAAATTATTTTGTTCATGTAGCGTGGCGGATTCTCAGTGATCATTTCAAAGTTGTTGATGCAATCACAATTAGCGGCTCAATGATTAATTTCTGTAAGTTAATTATGATTCAAACGGAAACAGTTGCTAACACTATAACATTTATTTTCTACTTGCTCACCATTTGAATGAACGCAATCTAATTCTTCAGTCAACAGCGCAAGAGCATGTCTCTACGTAATCGCTCGTCGATCTGCAGAAAACGGCGCAAAGCTTTGTTTTCCAGTTCATTCAAATGCATAGTATGACTATAATGCACCATTTCTTAAATGTGCCCAAAAAATCACAAGGCATTGAATCTGGTGGTATTGGAAGCCATTCCAAAAGATCCCATGAAGTCAGTCCAAGATTTAGGAAAATTGCTGTTTAAATAATTTACGATGGGTCTGTAGTAGTACGCTGGCATTCCATCCTGCATGAAGATATTCCTATCTTTCACGACATTTGGCATATTTTATACAGGCTAGAAAGGAAGATTTTACCACACTTTCTCGATTTCTCGAAAGAATAATGGCTCTCCCAAAGAAAATGGCTTACGGGAATGTCTACCCAAGCAGTTAGACCGCGCTGACCATGGATCTTGTATGAAAATATTTGCTGTGACCAGACCTCTCTGCTGAAGCAGTCTTCCAAACGTCGAACAGCTGATCAAAAATTTCCCAGTGGTTTCATGAAAATTCTTCACAATAAAGACGGGATCTTGCAGCGTGTGATGTCATGGCACGATTAATAGAAAATGACAAAGCTACACGAGAATAGTACATTATAAATTTTAATGTAATATTTTTGAACGAAATGAAGAAAGTTGTCTTTGAAACAGTTAAGCAAAATCATCCATAGGCCTACATGTAGATTATTCGACAATATGTAGTCTTTATTTTGAGCAGAAATCGTCAATCGTTCAATAACTTCATGTTGATTTTGTATTGGGGCAGGTAGACGGGTCTTTGTAGTACACTGTCTAACCTTAAAAAACGGTTCTCCTAAAAATAGTAGCTGTTGGAGTCATGTATTCCAGTGCACCTTGTTGAAACTGATGATTGAATAAGCATCAGTAATAATCTTATACATTTACTTGCTAACTGTGAGGATTCAGAAGCATCTTTATTAGAACAGACCCAACTTCTGTTTGAACGCTTTCAAAACTTACCGGGTTGTGTGATATCGAATGATCGTAGGTTTCTTACTTTGAGGGGCCCATGACTACGTAATTTGGGGGGCCCATTCCGATTTGACTTACCGGCTTTTATTTTTGAGAAGAGTGGCAACCCTGAAATTGATAGACACATAAACTCTTCAAGAAGCCCCAGTTTAGATCTTTTAGTCAATTTAAATCTTAGCGAAGATGTAATTGCAAACGTAATAAAGTCTCCTAGAAACGATATCACAGTATTTCATCTTCAGTTAGAATGTAGAGACGTGAGGTAAAAACGCATGGGGAATGGAGGGGGATTTCAATTCGTTATTACTAATCGCTAACAGTGAAAATCGATAGCAAGTGAAAACATGGGAGCACACAATAAAGGAATCACCGGCCCATAACTCTTATGGATTTCACAGTTGGAATAAGGACTGGGCTGTCCTATCCATGAACCAAGCACAAGACCGCTGCTCTTGGACAGCTGCTGTTAGGGATGTTGTGTGCATACTCTAGGATGCCGGCTCAACCCGCCCAGGATGAATGTCGTTGCAATCGCTAGCAGTGCAAAATAGTACATGATTTTTTTCAAATTCTATGCTGTTATTCAGATGTATTTGACACCACAGCTGTAGCCCTTAATGCCGGTCTCATTGGTTAAGACGATCAAGACCGAAAAATCAGAAATGATTGATAATGCAGAAAGTGAGACAAATGCATTGCCTTCACAGTTTTGATCATGTTTGCTTAGATAGTAGTTTCGCCTGGAATGTTGTCATTCGGCCCATAATGGCATCCTTTCTGCGTGTAATGCACGGTGGACTATTTTCCGGATTTTTTATGAAGTTTGAATATTTCATTGAGCCTCGTAATTCAACGAAAAGTTGATTAAAAGTAAGTGGTTGTGGGGGTGGGTGGGGGTGGAAAAGGTTGCAGACTTGCAGCTGCTAACTGACAAAAAAATGTAGCCCTCATGTCATGTCGGGCACATTTTATGTAGGTCTATTGTTTCATCTCTACCAGTCTCATTTTCATTTCATCTTTTAGCGTCACATGTCTGATCAAAGTTCAATATAGGTTATACACTGCATGATAATAATGTTATATGTGATATAATGACTGCCTCATTAAACTCTCATTATAATTCAGACCATTTTATATATGCCTACAGCTGGCGCAAAATTGCTTAGGACAATCTCCCTTTTACACAGGAAGTAAAAAGCGTGAACAAAAAAGCGTCCCCAATAAAGATTTGACGCTAAAAATAGTAGCAGAGTTAATTGCTAAAAGTATCTATAATGTATTTACAATGTACAATGATCACGAGCTGACTCGCGCACCTCCCGATCCTTAAGAATGCGTATCGGCTTGCGAAAGCTCGGGTGTTCATTGCAAATACGTTTAGCAACAAGCTCTGTAAATATTTTTTACAGCATATTTTTTACCGGGGGGCTACTGCGGAGACGAGATAAAATTGCTTTCACAATGAAATGCAACACGCTCCCGTCATCTGTCATCAACTACGTTCACTTGAAGAGAACGTCTTATAATAAATGGTTCTGCGGTGCCATATTTTACAGTACATACATTTATACATAATTTACACGTAGTAAATGAAGAGTGAAAGAATCAAAAATGATTTTCATGTGGTCAGCCTTTGCTTTGAAATGCTAATTCTCACATTGTCTACAGATATATTTATTCCTTGAGGATCGTGACTATCCCTATTGTTAAGTTTCGCTAGAACTACTAGGAATTTTGTTAGAGAATTCCTCCACAACGTTTCGGTTGGTTTCAAGTCGGAAATGTTTCATGAAAACATTGCCGTCGGGAGACCAGTCTTGCATTTGGGCAGTGACCTGCATTTACCTAGAAACAAGGCCTACTCCACATTTTTACTTTATTCGGCTGTCGCTGACAATCTGCTACAATATTACTGAGCACACTGGTAGGTGATGTTCAAATATACTGAGGGCAAGTTGACCGACACTCATAAATGCAGTAAGAATTGTCGAAGAGAACTTTACACCAACCCTGCTCATTCTTGTCCCGAAGAGTCTAAACGAATCGGTAGTGCTTTCTCTTCATTACTTCAATAAATGGCTAAACTTTTCTGACGGGCTTTAACTTGCATCGAAGCTTATTTAGACTTTTTTATCCGTGCAAACTCAAACTTTGATTCCTGCTTCTTGCCATTAATTTCTTGCTGTTAACATGGGATTTGCTTTGAGCAGGCTATGTGAAAGCTTACCAATGAACGGTCTTTTACCGATATAGTGTTTCTTCCACACTTTATCGCACCTCTCGATCTGAGAGGTATGTCATTTTCCACTTTTCGTTTCAATTTGCCAGCCGTTGTTTTACTCACATTTGGCATTAATGCGATTATTGTGCTATTTGTCAATTGTAGTAAGTAGTGATAATCACTTTCCCTTCAACTATAAAGTACCTTAGTGCCTATGGCTGGAATATCATGCACAATGTCACAAATTCTTCAAGAGATATTGATGGTTGAACACAGCTCTAATCATCAAACTTTATGAATAGGGTCATTCCACAAAAAACGGCAAATGGCGTGTGGCGAAGGTTCTCAGATTTTCTTCAAACTTTAACAGCTGATTGTTCTTGGTAGGAAACCGACAGAAATAAAATATTTCCGTCTAACTCGTCATACTTTCCGAGCCACAGCCTTCTGAAGAAGACCATGCTCGACAAAAACAGTCTTCTATCTTCAATTTTTTAAAATTTCCGTACTTTTGAAGACCTATATCTCAAACACTATGTAAGCTATCGTCGCAATGTTTTATATGTGTATTATACTAGTGTGGGTTAGCATGCATATCAATTTTCAGCCCGATATCGTCATTCAATCGTGAGCTTCAGCTTCTCAAAGTTGACTAAAATTTTAGGCCTACTTTTTTATATTCAAAACTAGCTCAATTCCATGGGCAAAATTCTTCCTGAAGATGTACACCAAACTCAATGATTTTTTCACAATGCATTATGCATAATAACTGATAAGAGTTAGTACCAATAGAAAGTTTCTACTGCAAGTCGTTGTCGAACTGGAAGTCGACGAAATTTGATTTTTTTTTGAAAAATAGCAAAAATGGCCATTTTTGATTATTATTTCCCGTTGACTGACTACTCCGATTTACGTGAAAGTTTTTGTCAACCACAGTATGAATCTGATAATTAACATACTCACAGCTGAACGTGCGCTTCGGCTTTGTTTAGGAGCTAGAGCGCTTTGAATTATCACTCATTTTTTCATGTTCTACTCTTAAACGTTTATAAGTAGTATATATTATATGTCCAATTGGGACTATTATTTTTACCAGTCTTTACTCAGATTCAATGCAACTTTGTTTGTTTCCAATTTCATTGCAGATAAACCATTTTGTCGACATCAGACATCGTCTACATTGTGATATCACAGAGTGGCAGGCTCTTGCGTTATCTCTCCAGTCTGTAGAAATAAATGTAAATGCATTATGAATCAATAAGATATATTATCCACAGCTCAACACGGTCTCCATGAACTCCATTTGCTTACGGAGTCTTTTTGCATAGTTTTCTAGAAAAAGTCGCAAGGCATCCTTGTCCGATAAATTGAATGCTTCCCTGATTTTATCCTTCGAATCATCCATTGAAGTTTTGCTTCATAAGCCCTACTTTTGGTTGTCCAAAGAAAAAAATCACGTGGACTTACGATTGAACTTCTGGACAGCCACCTCAGGGAGCTTGGTCCGTAGCCTATCCAAACACGAGGAAATGTTTGGTCCAGGAAGGATCTTGCCTCCTTGCTCCAAATCGGAGACTCAAAAAATTTGCTTTTAGCGAAGGTGTGGAGCAGCGAAGACTTTTAACATGTCGGGATAATAATAATCACACTTGACGTTGCCTTGAAAAAAGAAGGGACCCATAACATCACCTCTCCATACTCAATCCAAAGCAACGACCTTCTGACAATGAAGAAATAGCTCTTGCTTGATGCCATGGGGGTTGACTGTCTCACCAGTAGCTACATTTGTGCTTCGTCGGTTGAATGAAGTTGAACAGATCAGTTGAACGCTTCCCAAAAAGTTTTACACATAGCAAACACTAATCGAGCCATGTTCTCTTCACTCAAATCTTGAACGAACATCTCTCAATTTTATTCGGATTGTGGTCACATGCTCTAGGCATGCTTACTCTGAGAAGAGAATTTTCACTAACACCAAATTCAGTCGGCGTGGTCTGTGTCGATGCATGTGGACGATTATTAAAAAAACCTCACAGTCAGTGTTTTCATAACCTGTTGCTGTTATTTGTGGGCTATGTCTAGGAAGAAAGATGTTGTCCACAGAACGGAGATTCTTGGCGCATTTTACCGTTTTTATCATTTTACCAGATTGTAGTTTTCAGTTCTTCCCGAATGGATGAGATTTTCTGACTGCTGTCGTATAATAATAATAATTGTACATTCGTATATCATACGGCGATCATAGTTTTCGTTCTGTGTCAAATGTCATGTTGTCTCAATGATGACGCAAATTGCAATGACTTAACAATTTCCAATAATTCGAAATTTCCAATGTAGTATCAATGTCATTACTTACTGAACATGTGGACATCTACGTACATTCAAAAGATCTAAAAAAAGTTATAAAATTCAAAGCGTAATGTAAAAGGCAAGGGCTATCACGTCAATAAGGAGGCGCGGCAAAGACATTCCTTAAAGGTGAAGTTCGGTCAAATATTAACTTCATTGTATTACTTCATTACTTCATTGTATTCCTAATCAATCTTGCTAACTTAGACGAGCATCTGATGTCTCACGTAATCGCAATCATTAACTTAAGGAGACGTTATGACGTCATATCTCGCAATGATCTGATACGCCACTGCTAGCATGTTTCGTGACGAATCAGCTATGCATAGGACGACCAACTCACGGAAAGAATGAAAAGGGAGTCACTTGTTTATGTTTTCTGAACATGTAGAAAATCGCCAAAATTGAACAATGCTGCGAATAGCTTACAAGTGTGCAAACAAAACGGGCGATCCCAAAGAGCTTGCCTTCTGCACCTTTTAGAAAGACAAAAGACTGAAAAAATGCCGTGCAATAGGATTGGACGAGCTCATTTTAAACTGACGAGTCACAGTGTTGTATAAAAATTTTAAAGGAATAGATAAAAGTAGTAAGCAAGTGACAAACACTCGACCGGCGCCCCCCCCCTCTGGAACGGCAGAGTGTCGTGGTCGGCCGCCGTGGTGCTTCGGGTCTCAGTCCCCCCCCCTCTGGAACGACAGAGGTTGTGGTCTGTCGTGGTGTGCCGGCCAGGTGGGTTCCCGTTCACAACATGTTCGCTGACTCCCCCCCCCTCTGCAACGACAGAGTGTGAGACTCGGGTGAGTTGGTCCAACCGCCTGGTTGACGTGGGCGACCGTCTAAGTTGACGTGGGCGACCGTCTAGGTTGACGTGGGCGACCGTCTAGGTTGTCGTGGATGGTGAAATGGCTGCCAGATTCGGATTCAGCGTAAAATTCTGCATCGGTAGGGTGAGTTTCAAGGCAATCGGCGAGAAAAAATTTTTCTTCAAAATTTTAACAGAGTTAGAATTTGGGACGTTTTGGTGTGTAGCGCCCAAACGAAGCATCGGATGAGAAAACGGAGGCCAGATTCGGAATCTACGTGAAATTTTGGGTTAGGAAGGATGTTTCCAGCGAAATCGGAGAGAAAAAATTTTCGGCTGACGTCCCCCCCCCTCTGGACAGCTTGCTTCGATTTTGGCTTCCAGTGGACGGATTTTGTCGTGCGATAGCTCGTTTCAAAGCTAAGAGTGAGACAAATTCAGTGAAACAATCGGCTTGTTCCTATCTGTCTTCGTTTAGATGTGAGACGCCATTTAAGATTTTGGGACATTGTCGAAAAACGACAGTTAGAATTTGGGACGTTTTGGGCTCTAGCTTCAAAACGAAGCATCGGATTGGAAAACGGATTTCAGATTTGGAATCAGCGTGAAATTCTCTATCTGTATGGTGAGTTTCAAGTCAATCGGAGAGAAAAAATTTTCAACATTTTTCGAAAAAACGTTAGAATTTTTGCGATGGCTGCCTACTGTAGAGCCAAAACGAAGCATCGGATGAGAAAACGGAGGCCAGATTCGGATTCAGCGTGAAATTCTGCATCGGTATGGTGAGTTTCAAGTCAATCGGAGAGAAAAAGATTTTCGCTGACGTCCCCCCCCTCTGGACAGCTTGCTTCGATTTTGGCTTCCAGTGGACGGATTTTGTCGTGCGATAGCTCGTTTGAAAGCTAAGAGTGAGACAAATTCAGTGAAAGAATCGCCTTGTTCCTATCTGTCTTCGTTCAAAAGTTAGAGCGGTTACAAGATTTTAGGTCGGAGCTCGCTTACCTGAAAAAATCCTAAGTGTCAGAATGGCTTTGTATGGGTAAAAATTTGAAAATTTTCCAAAGTGTGGAATTTCGACCTGGGACCGTCACCAAAACATTTTTCATCAAATTTTGAAATTTCACTGACGTCCCCCCCCCTCTGGACAGCTTGCTTCGATTTTGGCTTCCAGTGGACGGATTTTGTCGTGCGATAGCTCGTTTCAAAGCTAAGAGTGAGACAAATTCAGTGAAAGAATCGGCTTGTTCCTATCTGTCTTCGTTTAGATGTGAGACGCCATTTAAGATTTTGGGACATTGGCGAAAAACGACAGAGTTAGATTTCGAATCAGCTTGATGTTATTGTCCAATGAGGATCATCATCCAATGAGAATCAAGCATTTCTTTATAAATAGCGAGCCTTCCACAGTGAGAATCATTCCATCGTTGAATCACACGAGTGACGGACGCACATTTTCTCTCTCTCTCTAGTTCCCTGTTCTATTATCCAACTAAAATGGTAAGTCGCTACTTCCCTCCCTCTCCTCCCTTGAACGTAAACTTAATACAATCTTTTTTCATTTTCAGGCATCTACTCCATCTGCTGCACTAGTAGGACAAAATGGCGGTCAAACGTTACAAGGTTCGCTACGGTCAGATCATCTACAACTGAGGCCAGTGGAAGAAACATCCAAGGTACATAATCCTACACCGCTACAGCGTAAATTTAAACAAGCCTTGCGTTATGATGATCATAGCGTAGTACTCCAAACGGGAATGCTCCCTTCCACGGATGTCAAGATAATGCACAATCAGTATGGGGACTACATACTGATCCCCGTGAGTCCGTACATTCGCCACCAACTTGATATTATTGAGGAGTACGTGACATTAAATATGGACATTCCTACTCCTCTTGCTCAAGAGTGGAAGGCGAGAGATGACAAGGATACTCCCTATAGAAAGATTTGGGATGGTAATCACATTTGCCTACCGGTATCACATTGGTGTACTTACTATAAGAAGGAGGGAGATCATTCAATACCCATCAGATGTGATGAGCTCGGAGAAGGTACTTGGGATATCCTTTTCAAAGTGAATGGGCTATATTATGGTCGACACAAGGATAATAAAATAGCCTCTCTCTCCATGCATATGGAATCCATCCTATATATTCCGAAACCACCCAACGTGGACGACATAATTGATCAAATCCTTAACAGCAGTGGTACGAAGCGCAAGTCGAAGAAGAATGCTACATCAAAACGCAAATCAAAGAAGGAGAATTGCTAGTCCTTTCCTAACTCTACCCTATGACAATTCGCTTATGTGCTTTGAGTGTCGTAGACGTGGTCTTATTAGATACATTTTACTTCTTCGTTGCCATCATATCATTTGTGTATTTTGTCGTGAAAAGCATCGATGTAATTCTTCATTTTGTAATATGTTATAGAACGTTTCCTTAGATGTGTAAATTTCCGTTTTAGGCTTCTATCATCATTTTTATGGATTGTGAGGGTGAACCTGTACAGGAGCTCAGTGCTATTGCTATGAACAATTGGACATATCAGATTGTTAGTGTCTATCATCAACATGCCAACTGCGATCCCAATGTTGATCAATGGGCGAGAAAACACATTCATGGACTTAATCTGAAATATTTGCAAGACTATGGCTTTTCTTGTGAAAGTGCTCTTCTTATTGACTTTAAACGATGGTTAGCTGCTTTCAATGTTATACGCATCTTTTGTAATAATCCTGGTAAGGAGAGGAAAGTATTTCCCAATCTAATCATTGATGATATTTTGCTCCCGCCTTGGGATAGTAGAGTGAATCAACATTATCATGAAGTCACGAAACGTTTTAAGGATTTGTGTGTTCCTATTTTGTCTGTTCGTTGTAGTAGCTACGTTCATAACCAATGCTTCTTTCCTCCTTACCTCAACACTGCCAAAGTCCTGTATGGTTATCATTGCTCGCTGTATGATAGTTATCAGCTGTATCTATTTTATCTCTTTCAAACCATTGATTTATAATGCATGCTTGTTACCGTTATTCAATAAATGTTACTATGAGAAGAGTTGTTGTTTTCATGCAATGGATGGGTTAGTTAAAGGGCGATCATGTCTTTCTCAAACGACTGCGGAACATTACGTTTTCATAGGCAAAGTTTAAAAGGAGCTATTCAAGATTATGTGATAAATTTTCATAAAGATGAGACCGACATCGAAGCAGTGGTCGATGATGCTAGCACTCTATTTCTAGAGTTAATGAATACATTCTCTGATAGCATTGTCATGGCGCGATTAGTTGCGAAAATTAAGTTTAGTCATTTTGGAAAGGAAGAGGTGGAAAGTCGCTCTTTCCATTTTGCTTCTTATTCAATGGAAGTGGTAGATCACCCCGAAGAATTTTTTAAAAGACATATGATAAAAATTGCTGAACGTCTTAACGCATTTAACCATCATGGTAGCAGTCTAGTGATTGAAGCGATTTCAGATATTCACATTCAACTTTCCATAAAGAAAAATTGAAAATGCAGTGGTACTTGATTGTAGCACAACTGGTTTTCGAGCTATGTCTGCTCACTCTCGAAGTATATTCCTTCTGTACATGCGTCTATTATTTAGAAAAGGCTAGCAAATTCATATCTTCAAAAAGACTTGCTATAGACATCAGTAACGGTGAAACTATGTGTTGCGATGTATGTAAGCGAAAGGATGGAAATGAAAAGCGCATCTTCAAGAGATGTAAGCATGCTTTTTGTCAACGCTGTTTCATACGTAATTGCATTCAACTTTGCCAATGTAACCACTGTGACATTGCTCATTTCGAGTGTCACTTATGTCGCAATAGTTAGTACCTATGCAAATGTGGTAAAGATAGGTTTTAGCAAAGACTAACACGGAAAATGGCGAAACGTAAAATGACGAAACGTAAAAGTCAAAAGTTTTCTTCAGCCATTCAAGCTCTCCGACGAATGAAAGCAAATCAGCGATACAATGCTATACGACATGCTAACGATAAATTCATTTGTGAAATTATTTCTCATGTGAGGAAGTTGAGGACGAAGAAATTAGCGCCAAAACAACGAAAGTTACTTAAGCGATATGCTACGAAATTGCGTTTCATCTCCAATCCTAAAGTCGCCCTTCAAAGAAAGAGGAAAACTCTAACACAAAAGGGCGGTTTCCTTTCAGCAATACTTCCAATGATAGCTCCTGCCGTGGGCAACCTATTGGGAAATATCTTTGGCTCTAAGCGTTAATTATGCAAATGTTGAGTCTCAAAGTAATAAAATGGATTTCAGACTTCAATGTGATAAAGTTCTGACTGTATCAGGTCCATCTCATGCAGGTAAAACTGTTTTCACGCTGAATTTATTGGATAAAAGAAGGGAGTTGTTTAAGGAACCTATCAATCGAGTGATTTGGTGTTATGGTATTTATCAACCGTCGCTGTTTCAGGAATTGCAAAGTCGCAACTTTATTCGACATGAAGGAATTATTCCAGTGGATAAACTTCAGTCTAATGATGTTGTTGTATTGGATGATTTATTAAAAGAAAGTAAGAATTCAAAAGATGTTACAGATATGTTCACTCGCGCAGCACACCATAAAAGGTGTTTTATCATCTATATTACACAAAATTTGTTTCCTGATGGAAAAGAAGCTCGTACACGAAACCTGAATACACACTATTATGCTATTTTCAAGAATCCGCGAGATAAAAGTCAATTTGAAATTTTAGCGCGACAAGTTGCACCCAGAGGATCAAAAGCCTTAATTGAAATTTTTCAAGCAGCTACTGAAAAACCATACGGTTACTTATTCATTGACTTTACGCAAGAGTGTCCGGAAGAATTTAGATTTCGAAGTGATATTTTGAAAACTTCCATGATTATCTACAAACTATGAGTTCTTATTCTCGCATGATTGTTATTCCTCAGGATGAATATGTACAATTGACTGCCATGCAGCAAGTAAAGCAACCTCTTGCAAATCAAATGTATAGGAAAGAAATAGATTATCAGCAAAATGTTCACATCAAAGATCCACATCGTGCTGTATTATTACAATCGGAAACTGTTGAGCAATTGAAAAACTTGAAGAATAAGATGCGTGACTCTGTATCGACTGCTACACCTTTAGCATCTCGCGCACATGCCATATCTCTTTTCAACAGTATTGAACCCCATCTCAATGTAAATGATAGAGGAGAAATCATTACAGATGAAAATAAAGTGATTGATGCTTCACGTTATGAAGACTTGATTCAGTATGCGACACGTAGAAAGCGCCGTCAGGGCTATGTTCCACCTGGTTGGTCATACTTTCTTAAACTATTGAAAAAGCATAATGTGCCAAAATTTGCTTTAAATAATGAGACATTGAAAGAACTTGATTCAACAGTGGCTACTACTCCAATGCTTCAGGCGATGAAAATGCCAACAAATTGGTTTAAGGCGTCACCTGCTACATCCCCTCCCACACTCACTAAGCAAACAAGAGGAAGAACTCGACGTAGATCTACATCGCCACTAAAACTGGTAAAAGGAAAACGTAAAACAGCTCCTCCTAGGAAATACATGTTCTCAGACTATTAATATGAAGCAGATGTGTTGCTTGCCATGTAATGAGCCGCCAGAGGTGAATGTCGTTGTCACTTGCACTTGCTGCGCCAGCTCTCATAATGAAACCCCTAAGCAATGTGAACACGATCGCAAAACCGCTAAAGCTAAATGCTGCAGTTGTTGTAAATGTATAAAGGCAAGAAAGAAAAAAGATGAGAAGGAGGAAAAAGAGTCAGCCGTCATCGACTGAACGTTTGAAGTCAATCTATTATGATGTAAAACATCCGGCAGGATTTGCATCTATCAAGAAATTATCAAAAGCGAGTGGTCTTCCACAATCACAAGTGAAACGATGGTTAAAGGGTCAGGCTACCTATACACTCCACAAACAAGCGAAAAAGAAGTACCGCACCCGCCATTATATTGTTCATGACATCGATGAACAGTGGCAAGCAGATTTGTGCGATGTTGCCTCCATTTCAAAACATAACTCGGGCAATAATTTTATTTTAACCGTCATTGATATTTTCTCGCGTTATGCGTGGGCTCAACCTTTAAAAACTAAAGAAGGGAAAGGAGTAGCAAAAGCATTCCAAACAATTTTTCGAGAAGGTCGCATTCCAAAAAGAATTCAGAGTGATCAAGGAAAAGAGTTTGAAAATCAGCATGTGACAAGATTATTTGAGAGGCATGACATTGAGTTGTTTAGTGTAAAGAGCGCTTATAAAGCTGCACTCGTTGAACGTTTTAATCGCACATTAAAAAATCGCTTGTGGCGACATTTTACTGCCAACTTGACACAAAATTGGACAAAGGTTCTACAAGATACACTCCATGCCTACAATCACTCTATCCATCGTTCTATTGGACTCAGACCAGTAGATGTAAATGCTGACAATGTAGATAAAGTGCGCGAATCATTCCAACGTAAACGCACTCATGTGAAAAGTGATGTGAAAATTGGCGATAAAGTTCGTATCTCAAAAGTGAAAAGTGTTTTTGCTAAAGGGTACCTTCCGAATTGGACAGAGGAGGTATTTACAGTATCAAGGATTGATCAAAAAGACTCCCACCACCTACAAGTTGAAAGATTACGATAATGAAGAAATTGAGGGTAGCTTTTACCGCGATGAGATTGAGGTAGTCACTGAAAGTGAAACATATTTGGTAGAGAAAATCATTCGATGTAAAAGACGGCAAGGTGAAGAATGGTGTCTTGTTAAATGGACTGGTTATCCTTCAAGTATGAACTCTTGGATGCGTCGTGCCGACATCTTTCATCTAAGTGATCGACAGTGATTCATGCAAAGTTGTAACTAACAATGTTTAGGGTTTGAGCTATGAATCCAACTGCCTCATTTTATTCACGACCCTCCTATGTAAGTGGCGGAGGACAAATTTACATCGGCGCTCGCCGCCAACGTGGAGGTAGCATACTTGGTGCACTGAAATTGTTGTAGCACCTCTCATATCCAATGTCGGTAGATCTTTAAAACGAAATGTTTTAAGTAATGCCGTTGGCTTTGCTGGTGATGTTGCTAGTGATCTTTCCAGAGGTAGAAGTTTTAAGAGCAGTTTGTTGAATCGTGGGAAGGAACGCGGTTTAAAAACATTGAAGAAGACCATTGCTGGTGTTACTCAAGGAAAGAAATCACCTAAACGAATGAATAAAGGAAGGAGGAAACATCGCGGAGCTGGTAAGGTGCGATCTTCAGTCAAAAGGCATTCACGCAAACGTCGCAGAGGCTCTAATCATTCATCAGGCGCAAAACGACGACGCTGCTATAACTTCTAATCATGGAGTGTAAAACTTCCGGTTTTTGTTTGTTCGATCAACAAGCCATACAGACAGATATTCTTAGTTCAAGTATTGTAGATTATCATCCTCGAACAGCTGAGAATGCTGGCCCCATTGAATTTGTTATTCCTGGTGGTAGTGATGACGACATAGATTTGAGTTATGCGATGCTTGATTTGAGGTTTAGAATTCAGCAAGCAGATGGAACTGCTATTGACGATGCACATAAAGTTGGACTGAACAATTTACCATTGACTACATTACTTCGTGATGTTTCTCTAACGATTGGAGAGCAGCAAGTGGAAGGTGGTCAAAGCGATTATCCCTATAAATCATATTTCAATCATGTATCACAGTTTCATCCAGCAGCACAAAAAAGTCATATGGAAGCCATGGGATGGTACAGAGATGAAGCAGGAAAATTTGATGTTGAAACAAACAGTGGCTTTGTAAAGCGATCTGCTATGATTAAAGATAGTAGAGTATGTCAGCTATATGGTCCGCTGAATTTAGACTTCTTTAGACAGTCAAAGTTTTTACTGTGTAATACCAGCATGCGACTCAAGCTGACATTGAATAAGCCTGAATTTGCGCTGAATGCATTTGCTAAAGTTGACAATTTTAGAATTCATGTGGAAGATATTGCACTTTACATTCGTCGAGTAGTACCGAATCCAAGTGTCATTAGAGGGCATGCTGAAGGCCTTAACCGCCAAAATGCCATTTACCCCATTCAGCATACAAAGCTTCTCACCTTTACAATTCCGAAAGATCAAAAGAGTTTCATGAAAGACGGCCTCTTTCCATCGGAAGCACCGAAGCTCCTCATGGTGGCAATGGTTGAAAATGATGCATTTAATGGTAATATAAAGAAGAATCCTTTCAATTTTAAACACAATCAGTTAAGTGAAATTGCTTTACGTGTAAATGGTGTGAGTCATCCTGGTCCACCCTACAAACCAGATTTTGCTTCAGATCAATTTATGCGCAGTTATGTTGATTTTATGGATGTTTTTGGCTTTTACAATACGGATGACACCAACGGACTGACTATGAAAGAGTTTAAGAGTGGATATACTATTTATGCATTTGATTTGACTGCTGACAGCGATATTAGTGCACCCTATCGTCAAGCGAACGTGCCTCATAATATTCGTTTGGATTTGACGTTCAAAAGAACACTACCTGAGACGATCAATGTATTAATTTATGCAGTCTTCGATTCAAATATTGAAATTACAAAGTATCGTGACGTGATTCTTCAGTATAATCGTTAATGAGTTGGTTGACTGCTGACGATATTAAGACTAAAGTGCAGCGTAATGCAGATGAAGCGACGTTGAAAGCTTTCGATAATGTCTATTCGCTCGATACCTTACCACCTGCAGTAAATCACTATCCCATCTTTATTGTGCTAAACACTCATTCACAGAATTTAGGCGGTGAGCATTGGAAAGCGATCTTTATTGGAGAAGACCGTGGTGGTGAACTATTTGACTCTCTTGCTCAACCTCCAAATATACCAACACAGCAGTGGTTGAGAAAACATACGCGTCAATATCAGCGAAATGAACGCATACTACAACATCCACTTTCATCAACGTGTGGTGCTTTTGTACTGTACTTCATCTTAAAACGTTTACATGTATCTCGATTTGCATCTATTATTCAAAACTTTTCATGTAATCCATCCTCTAATGAAAAAATGATTTGTAAGTTCTATCATGATTTGAAATAAAAACATCATGTTGGAAAAAATTGTTTTTTATTTTACAATCCGCTGGGTACGTACATACTCAATGAGATAGTCTAGGATCATATTTGCTTGTTCATGAGATTTTAGTCCAGTAATGATCACTTTACTATTATGAAAGATTGCCACATGCACAGGCAACCAACAACTAATGAGAGCTGCAGGAAAAAGTTCGGGTTCATAACACAAACTGTAACTGCTGGTACGAATCTTCAAAAATGATAGACTGTCACTCAATTGAGTAGAGATCACCATATTGTCCACAGTCAGATTCGACATCACACACCTCTCCCTCTTCCATATCCGACGTAGTAGTCTTTGTAGCTCTAAGCGCATTGACTGCGCCGATGAATGAGAAAGGGCGCCGAGAATCTGTACAGTCCCATTTGGGAAGAGTTGAAGATTCCGTGAATTGTTCATCTTCACCACTAACATTTGAGGACGGCCCGGGTAATACTTGCTGTTTGGAAGCTGTTGGCGTAATGTTGTGAGATCGATTTTGGTGTAGAGTCTGAAGCGACGGAGAATGTTGACGATGGTGTAGCGATGGCGCTTCATGATGAAAGAATGAGTAAATTGAGCGATGTACCTTCCTTTTATACTTTTCGCAACTACCTTGATGAAATGTGAAGTTAGTATGAAGTTGGGAATGATAGAGTTGAATTCGCCGATTGTTGACGCGCAGCCAGATGCGATTTCCAATACGTGAATGTCTTTTCATATAGAAGTATTTCAAGTCCTTCATGATATGATGTAGAGATTGAAAATGACGATAAGATAAAGCAAACTCTCTTCTCACATTTCCAGTTGAATCTTTGAAATAGACGTTTCGATCATGATCCGTTTCAATACGTTGTAGGGAATCTAATTTCCAACTCATGGTGCGTGGTAATCATATCTGATTAAGATTTGCATAGTAGGGCGATGAACTCACGACGAATAAATGTCATGATGGAGCGATGTATGTATCTTCTATACTTCTCCCAATTGTATTTGCGAAATGAGAAACAGTTTGCGGAATGAGAATGGTAGATTTGAATTTCATTTCTGTAATGTTGAAGCCAAACTTGATCACCCAAGGAGATGAATCTTAATGTTTCAAAATATTCCAAATCCCTCATGATATCATTGAGGTTGACAAATTGTCGCCATGTTAATGTAATTCCTCTTGATGTATGACCATGAGAATTTTTGAAATGTACGTTTCCATCACGATCAACTCTGATATATTGTAGAGAGTCCAAAATCCAAGTCTTCATGATGTTATGCAAAGTTGCAGATTAGCAATATAAAAATGTCGTTTTATCATATTTTGCTTAGCAATGCGGCTACAAAGAGATTTACTAGTAATCGAGCCGCACTCTTTTCTACTCCCATTGATCATGCACAACAGCTAAATGGGAATTGGGAAGTGGGTGTCACTCAACTTGTTTATAGCAACTGTGTCTATACTTTTGATCATGAGGTGATGACTATTAATATGAGGCGTACAGCTGCTTATCAATGTGAAAAGGGGTGCCGAGTATACATTCCACAGTGGTCAAAGAAAGATCTCTTATCATGTAAAAAGTTTATATATGATTTCTTGAATAAAGCGTGTAAACATATTGTCCAATTTACTCCGCACAATGATGATTATAATTATGTACATCATGTAGTTGAGAAAGATTGGATTGTTGGTTTAAGTCCAAGTTTAAGAAATGATTTAGGCTACCTCGCTAGCGCCTTAACAAGCTATGATAATTTTAACGTTAATTACCACATAAGTGGTCATAAACAGTTAATATATCGAGAGGAAGCTTATTATGTAGATCTTATTCCAAGAAATGAGAAGACGTTGGTGAAGAAGATTGTGATTAAGCCAAGAAAGACAAACATGACTCCTGAAACATTATTGAAGAAATTTAATTATCTCCTTCGAGTTGATGGTAAACAAGTGGCAACATTGACTTATATCAAATCATCTAATCATATTGCAATAAGCAAATTAAATGATGATGATCTAGTATTAGTTTGTTCAAAAGATTTTCATCAGTTCTTACGACATCGTTCTGCAGCTGTTCATGGAAAATCTGATATGCAACATTTACCATGTGAAAGGCCAAATCAATTTGATACAGAATGGGCCGTATCTTTATACAGAAAGTGTGTAGAGCCTTTTGGTGGTTTCTTACATGAAACAAGAGTGTTGATGCCTCGCATTATTACTTCGGTTAAATTGGTTGTAGATTATTTAAATGAAGTGATTAATGAGCAACATATTTCATTTTCTGAAAAAGAAGGTACTTTGTCTCTCACTATAAATGGAAAAGGTATTGAACTAATTATGGATAAAACTCTAATGGACATTTTGGGTTTTGATCAAAATATCTTTAAAAGTGGTACTGTAACCAAAGCTAGCGCAGACATGTCGCTATCGCGTCGTATTAACTATTTTCAGATATATTCCAATATTGGTGAAGATGTACGTGTGGGAGATGTTGTAGCTCCATTGCTAGCAATGATACCATACCAGCCAAAAAGCTGCAGTATTTTATCTGAGCATACTTTCAAGAAAGTGCATTATACAAAGCTGAAATCAAACTACATCCCACAAATTGATATTGCCATTTATGATGATGCTGGTGCGTTGATTCCTTTTCATAAAGATGCTGTGACAAGTATTACACTCCATTTCCGAATGAAGAGTTAATGCAAAAGTATGCTATTATATTTTTCCAATGTGAATAATATGGAAAGTGAAAATAAGGACTCGTTTCTAATCTACTTGCCCAGTAATGCTTCTATGAATAAATTTCCCAAAAATAAACCATCAGACTATCGAGTACAATTAAATCGGCCACTGCATTTAGAAGGTGAATGGGAGGTTGGCGTTTCTAGTATTTGCTATGATAGCAATATTCAGAATGTGAATGATTTGGAAGAAATGATATTGACTCCTCGCACCCATGATGGAATAACGATGAATAATGCATTCCACTTCCCATACAATTTAACATCAGATGGAAAATGGAACTATGAATGGATTCAGATAAAATCAGATTCTTATGAGCCATTTGGGAATGAGAAAATTATTAAGGCATTCAACAGTGGTAATACTTCCATCATGAAGAATAAAAATCAGAAAGCTTATGAGTTTACTATCTATCATTGGAGTGGGAGACAGTTCCTCCGCTTTCATTCTTTTACTAAAGGTCTTACGCTGAGGTTGGATAGTGAATTCTATCCGCATCTTGGTTTTGGCCATGGACTACATCTAACGTCAATTGCTACTGCAAATGTTAGAAAAGTTTATTCAAATCGAATCAACAAATTTCATTATAGATTTAAAATATTTGATGAAGATGTTGTAGAATGCGAAGAACGCATCATTTTGAAAAAGCGTGGTGTTCAACCTTTATCACTTATTGAGTTAGTAAAACGATGGAATGAGACTGTGGGTAAGAAGTATGGAGAAAAAATTATGGCGGACAAAAATAAGTTGGTTATTCAGAAATATAATGACAAAATTACAGTTTATTTCTCTCCAACCTTGCGTCATTTTGTAAGACATTATACACCTATTATTGGAAGCGGTGTGGTGTATGCTTCTCATGAATATCACACTAAAGCTGATTCAGTTAATGATGAATGGTGGGTGGACATCTATGGCGATCGCATCAAGAAAATTTACCAGTCTTATGAAGAATCTAAAGTTGCTATCAATATAATGCCGCGTCTATATCATACAGTTGAAAGCTTCATTCATGTAGTAAATCCTTATATACAACAGAAGTTGAAGCATGTGATGAAAAGTAAATATGATGTAAAGACACACCACATTTCGTTTTCAATTGAAAATCAACGCGTTGTTCTGAAACTGGGTGATGACATTCAATGTCAATTGAGTAAAAATTTGAAAAAACTCTTTGGTTTTTCAATGCTACAAACAGTGTTTGCTGCTGCGCATACGATTGGTATAGAAACACCAATGACACTTGATAAACATGAACAGCACCTTTACATTCAAAGTGATTTGATTCTACCTATTTCTTTTGGTGAGAAAAAAGAATACATTTTACGTGATTTCATTCATGATAAAGACGCTTCATATGGAATAGTCGAGAAGATGTTTGAACCTATTTTCTATCATCCCGTCGTCAAACAAACTATACCCTCTATTGCTATCAAAATTACCAATGGTTTACAAGAGTGCATCCATGTGAAAGATACTAAATCCCTCATAACGTTAGTGTTTCGGAAAACAAAGTGAAGTCTTTATACAACATTTATTGAAATATGTACATGAATGTGAAGCAATAGACTTTATACAACATCCACTGAAAATATATACATGAGCGCACTTCAATAAACATTGTTATATACAAAAAGTCTTTTTACTTCGTGAAGGGTGGAAATATACAGGGATAGGAAAAATGTCTTTCAGTGGAAAAGTCATCACATGGGGAATGTACAGATGTGGACACATATTCACAAGGAAAAAACAATCTCATGCGATACATAAAACAACAATGTTTATCTACAGAAATCAACATCAAAATACTAAGTTAAGGATGATTATGCTAAGACGTCTCCTGAATGTGGTAGTGTGAGTTTAATTCTTTTGGGTGGTGGTATGTTTGTGTCAGGATGTCCATGTGGAAGAGATATGTTGTGTTCTAACCAGCACCTCTTATCCTCCCATGCTGAAAGCGCCCGTTTCCTAAAAGTATGAGTTTTGATCTCATGCGACTTAGATTTTAAGATTGTCATATTGACAAACGTTATATTTTTATTTCTATAGGCTTTCCTGAAATTCTTATGTTTCATATTTTGCACAATGGATTTTGATATGCCTTTAGCGCGCTTAATACTATCGTCGCTATCCTTTAATTTCATAGAATACATTTTTGGACGGAGGAGAATCATTTCATCTATTTCCTTCCCTGCTGTCTCATCCTTAAAGCAGCCAAGTTTTGCCTTATTTTTGATGGAGTAGAGTGGATGATCAGCAGGAAAATTTGATGTATCGAAATATCTTTCCAAAGATTTTCCTACTTCATTGAAATTCAAATCTTTTTGAGTGGTAATACCTAAGAAGAAACTATCTGGATCACCACCCAACAAACGAACCTCTTTTACGAGAGGACATGGTTTTAGTATTTTATAAAAGAGTTGGTACATTTCAAGCTTAGAATAATCTAGTACAGCTTGACCAATATAGATGGGTTTGCACAACTCAACTTCAGATTTTATCATTTTAACACCTATAAGGTCCTCATCGATAATGTCTCTATCGATGAATAGAGGTGATGAGGTCAATTTGTGATACTTTTGATCATCATTAACTAGTTTGTAGTTTACGCGCTTTCTAACATCCTCCATCGTCTTACCAAATAGACTGTTGTTCTTATATTTATAAAAATCTTTTTCAAAGTTATTTTGGGCTAGTGCACGTTTCTGGCTGTTGCTATCAATATATGGCTTGAGGAAGGCTTTCTGTCTAAATTTAATAATGCGGTGAACTCTTTTTAAAATCATACCCATTTCTAAATAAAATTTTAAGATGCTAAAGTGGACTAGATAGTTTTCTTTATCATACTGGGTGAGTAAAAGTTTGCGACAAGGCTTATAGTCGGGTTGTCCACATGATTCTAAATCTTTATGAAATTGTTTCATAAAGTCGGAAAACATATCTTTACTCACTTCACCTGATTCGGGTGCGAGTGGAAAATCTACGGTTTTATGTTTAATATTATTTGGATAGATTAGATCTATCTCAAAATAATATCCCCAATCACCTTCATCTGGAATTGCTACGAGGGGCGTACCAAAAGTTCGTGACGTTTGTCTCTTCTATTTATAGACGTCCATTTTGGCCCAAGTGCATATCTAGATATTATTTCTTATAGTTCTGACAGTTGCATTTCACATGAAAATCATTTAACCTCCATTTGCACAAATATTTATCGGCAGAATTAAAAGCATACCAAAACTCTCTTTTCGAACTCGTCACCTTAAATTTCAATACACTTTTTCTATCTCTCCTCAAGTTTCTTCATTCCTTCTTCAAGCCAATCCTGCGGAAATTTCCCGAATGAAGCTTTCGGTGCTATCTTTATATCTTTCACCATTGAATCGAATAACCCCGATTGCCTACTTCATCGGACCGATGAGATGAAAGTCAGTAGTCTCCTCCAAAACCCTTTGTCATAGTCTTCCAGAAGACCAAGAGCAATAGAGGAGTTGTTGACCTGAGCGCCTTTCTGTTCTGCAGTCAGCAGCTTTGGTACCCAACGAGCCGAAACCTTGGACAACTCAAGGCGGTCATGGAAGATGTCTCAAGAGTCCCATGCGACAGCTGGCCAGACTTTTCCTCCAGTTCATCAAATGTTGGTTGTCTTTCAGACTGGATCAGCTGCCAAACCAAATCTTCATTTTCTTCGATGGCTTGAGTGGATGGATGGATGGCCACAGCGCTCAACGTCTTCCAATGACTTCCGTCCCTCTGGGAACATTAGCTTGAATGGTCGCTCTTGCAGGAGCACTGTCTCGAAGAGTGTTTTTTGACGCTCAGGCGATCGGGTTGGTGTTTCCCGTTCCTTGAACAGAAAGAGTAGACAAGATGTCCACTTACGATTTGTGTAGTCTGTCATGCTGACAAAAGTAAAATTGCTTCACTACTTACCGGCTTCAGTTCGTGTCTCTATAGGTTACAGATCAACCGACAATACTTCACAGGCAATGCACATGATTGATACAACATGACTACGATCAATGATCAAAGAAAAAAGTCGAATTAAAACTACAGTAATCAAACGTCACGAACTTTTGGTACGCCCCTCGTAGTATGTTAGAAGGGTTGGAGAAATGTTGAATATCACTATCATCTAACCAGCTAAACTCAGAGTGAGGTAGCGGTTTGGATAATGAACTACCATACAAATTATTTTGGTCATAATACTTCAGATGGGTATGATCATTACCAACTGTTTCAGATTTTAACCTATGTTTATTTACAAATGTGAGACCACCGCGAATTCCTCGCTCAAATAAATTATACATCTCTGGATCTTGAAAGAGATGAATGATCTCACCAGTCATTTTAAAAGCAGACTTAAATGACATGGCTGGTAGACTGACAAAGTGGACGGGATCTAACTTATCTTCTTCTAATGCCACTCGTCGAAACTCCTGAAATACATCAGCCAGCAAAAATACATCTAACTTAAGGTAGGCAATCATATATTCACCAAATGTATGGCAGTCAAATTTTATCCATGCATCTTGTGCATGATCATGATCTTCGATCTTACATTCTGCGCCGGTCAAATCATTTTTAAATTTATCTATGGGTGGAAGAGAAGTCTCGCCGAGTTTACTAATCGCATCAAAATATGCATATGGAAAGACTCCTTTCCGTGTGATGACTTCATCGGTTAGATTTGGATATTGTTTCTTAAGATTTTGTGTTAGTGGAAGAGACTTTAGATTTTGCACGAGAGAGGCCAGTGATGCAGTCATAAATTGGTAGGAATCTAAAAATTTTATATCAAAATAGACCGTCTTATTTTCTTTAGTTTTATCGACAGGCACTTTTGCTGTCATGGCCATAAACTTCTCTCTCGTTTGCGCTATACATCAAGCTTCCACTCTTTCATTTGACCTAAACCTCCTTTTATTATCATATGGCTGTCGTAGCCCTTGAAATTATGGAAAATGACGGGTAATGTACGCCGTTTCATCCTAAGTGAAAAATTACATTTTGAACAGAGTGCGTTTCTAAATTTACCAGTGATGTGATCATGGTCGCGCACTTTCTTAATCTTATCATCATCAAATGTTTTCCTACATTTGGGGCAAATGTTGCAGCTATCAAATTTTGCTTGATCATCTGCTGTCATATGCAATGATCTGCGATAGAGTTCACCATCATACTTTTGTTGAAATTTTACAGCCTTTCGAGGAATTGTAGGAATTGGTAAATACAATCCTCACCTTACCAGACGCGCATTTTATTTTGCCTACTCCTAAAGTGATCATGCCATACTTCATAGCAGGAAATGGCTGCTGGTCGATGGATGTTATCATCGATATAACATTCGATGTCAGCATAGATGACACGAAGAGGACTTAATTCATCACCATTCTCTCTATATGAAAACTCCTTATCTTTGGGCATGCGCTCCATTTGCAGTTTACCTCGCTTACACCATTCGTAATGAGTTTCAAATTTAGTTTTCCTCCTAAAGTGGCGAATACATCTGTCGCAGTAATATAACTCTCTACTAGAGTTTTCTAAGTGGTGGTATAAGCGAGAGATTTTGGGAATACCGCAGTAGTGCCATTCCTCACTATCATCCTGTTTTACTAATAACAGGTTACTGTACGTTCATAACAACTCGAACGCGAGTTGTAGCGCACACCCTTCAATCCTTTTTCCCAAACATGGAGAACTATTTTGATGTTGTTCAATTTTTCAAATTTTTCTATATCTTTATTTTCATATCGTCACTATTACAGTCATCGAAGTTTAATTCATTCTCCCACTGTTGATACTTACTCTTGCGGTATCGACTATTCTGCACATCATTATAGTGGAGAATGGAGAGGACGGCATACTTAAAACATTGCGATTCGCAATCTACAGAAATGACTGCTGCTTTATTTCTTAAATTTTTCGGAAGTTTAAAGGAGCCTCGACCACTATGATTTCCTAATAAACTGATTTTAAATAAGGCGGACTCAATACCATCAAAAACGAGTCCACTATCACGCTCGTTAAATTTATCTATATTTAATTTTAACCCTTGGATATGAAAATTTATCCAAGACTCACAGTCTACAACTTCGGTTGCAGGAGAGGAGGGTATGTGAAACTCCAACCTCTCTATTATTTGTCCAGTATGGTGGTCGATTTTTACATATTTTATTTTAAGATAGATGAGCGCCTTCATCCTAAAATTGTCTAAATTGTTGAAGAGCGCTTCTATCAATGATGAATTTTGATGAAACCATTCCTCAAAGTTAGCAATGGTTTCTGAGGAGTCCATCTGGTAGTTCCTCACTAAATTATTTATGGACACTTCAGTGAGTCGGATAGAAGAGGTAACGTTGTGTAGGTATCGTTCGCGTGTGTATGTTGAAGTCTGTGCGAAGATAGTTCAAAACGTGTCTCGAAAGACTGAGCGCACAAGTCGCAAGAAAAGGAGACATCGTTAACAGAATCATCCCTACCTTCGGAGATTGATGCCGGCTTAGGTCGACAAACACCTCGCTTGATGTGTCGGGTGAGATCACGCTTCCACGAGAAGATGTGTCCACAGTCAGCACATTGCCGATCGTCGCATTCCCGCGACAATGGTTGAT
>CAJQUW010010422.1:0-31447 GCA_907163375.1 Prostheceraeus crozeri
ATTTATAATATTTTATAATATTATTATATATTAATTTTTTATAATTTTATTAATTTTTTATTTATAAATTTATTATTTTTTTATATTATAATTTTTAAATATATATTTTTTTTATTTTTTAATTATTTTTATATATTTTTATATTTTAATTTTAAATAATTATTTTTATTATTAATTATTTTTTATTATTATTTAATATTTTTAAATTATTATTATTTTTTATTTTTTTTAAATTTTATTATTTATTAAATTATTTATTTTTTATTATTATTTATTAATATTTTTTATTTTATAATATATTATTATTTATTTTTAATTATTTTATTTTATATTATTTTATTTTATTATATTTATTTTTATATTTTTTTTTTATTTTCGAATATTTTTTTTATTATTTAATATTTAATATTATTTTATTTTTATTTATTATTAATTTTTTTTAATTTTTATTATATTTATATTATTTTATTTTTTATTTAATTTTAATTATTTTTTTATTATTTAATTATTATTTATATTTTTTATTTTTTATTTTAATTTTTATTATCATATGGCTGTCGTAGCCCTTGAAGTTATGGAAAATAACGGGTAATGTACGCCGCTTCATCCTAAGTGAAAAATTGCATTTTGAAAAGAGTGCGTTTCTAAATTTACCAGTGATGTGATCATGGTCGCGCACTTTCTTAATCTTATCATCATCAAATGTTTTCCTACATTTGGGGCAAACGTTGCAACTATCAAATTTTGCTTGATCATCTGCTGTCATATGCAATGATCTGCGATAGAGTTCACCATCATACTTTTGTTGAAATTTTACAGCCTGTTCGAGGAATTGTAGGAATTGGTAAATACAATCGTCACCTTGCCAGACGTGCATTTTATTTTTTCTATTTTGGAAATGGCCATGCCATACTTCATAGCAGGATATGGCTGCTGGCTTGTGGATGATATCATCGATATAGCATTCGATGTCAGCATAGATGACACGAAGAGGACTTAGTTCATCGCCATTCTCTCTATATGAAAACTCCTTATCTTTGGGCATGCGCTCCATTTGTAGTTTACCTCGCTTACACCATTCGTAATGAGTTTCAAATCTATTTTTACTCCTAAAGTTGCGAATGCATCTGTCACAGTAATAAATCTCTGATGAGCTAGAATTTCTTAAGTGGTGGTATAAGCGAGAGATTTGGGAATACCGCAGTAGTGCTATTCCTCACTATCATCCTGTCTTACTAATAAAAGGTTGACAACGTGGTCATAACAACTCGAACGCGAGTTGTAGCGGACACCCTTCAATCCGTTTTCCCAAACATGGAGAACTATTTTGATGTTGTTAAATTTTTCAAATTTTTCTATATCTTTAATTTTCATATCTTCACTATCGCAGTCATCAAACTTTAATTCATTCTCCCACTGTTGATACTTACTCTTACGGTATCGGCTATACTGTACATCATTATAGTGGAGAATGGAGAGGACGGCATACTTAAAACATTGCGATTCGCAATCTACAGAAATGACTGCTGCTTTATTTCTTAAATTTTTCGGAAGTTTAAAGGAGCCTCGTCCAGAGTAGTTCTCTAATAAAGTGATTTTGATCATGGCAGTCTCAATACCATCAAAAACGAGTCCACTATCACGGTCGTTAAATTTATCTATATTTAATTTTAACCCTTGGATATGAAAATTTATCCAAGACTGACAGTCTACAACTTCGGTTGCAGGAGAGGAGGGTATGTGAAACTCCAACCTCTCTACTATTTGACCAGTATGGTGGTCGGTTTTTACATATTTTATTTTGAGATAGATGAGCGCCTTCATTCTAAAATTGACTAAATTGTTGAAGAGCGCACCAATCAAAGATGAATTTTGATGAAACCATTCTTCAAAGTCAGTAATGGTTTCTGAGGATTCCATCTGGTAGTTCCTCACTAAATTATTTATCGACACTTCAGAGAGTCGGATAGAGGAGGTGCTGTTAGTATAACTATCGTCACTGTGTGTATGTCGAAGTCTATGTGAAGATAGTTCAAAATGTGACTCAAAAGACTGAATGCATAAATCGCAAGAAAAAGAGACATCGTTAACAGAATCATCCCCACCTTCGGAGATTGATGCTGACTTAGGTCTACAAACACCTCGCTTGATGTGTCGGACGAGATCACGCTTCCTCGTGAAGATGTGTCCACAGTCAGCACATTCCCGATCGTTGCATTAACGCGACAATCTTGACATGGAGTCGCTGTTGTTATCCAACTCGCTCGAGATGGGACTGGTATCACCTGAAAGAGAAATCATTCTTTCATCTCTGTTCAAGTCTCAGTGTATTGTTACAACCTACCTTGACTCAACAACTCTAAACTTTCCTCGAGAAGGGAGGGCGTTGGTGATGAAGTTGATGCCTGAAATTGAGGAAGATGATATTAGCCACACGTTTGAGGGAGATGAGAGAGGAAATCTTCAACTTACCATTTCAACGAAATCAAGTTTAAGGTTGATACTTCAACAAGATAGAGACTTCACTCAAATTTGGAATTTACGAGATAGCAGTTCACTTGTACACCTCAAATAATAACAGAATTCGCTAGAGAACACTTCACTTATACGTCTCAAAGACAGAGTGAAATGATACGGATGTTACTTTACATATATATACTTTCATATTCATCATTCATTGGCTGTTCATTCTGATTGGTTGCTTGTTGATACTTAAGAACTAGAAAACATTTCAAAGTTATTATTCACAGTCAACATGACAAGCCCTCCGACAACACCGAATACAAAATTCTCTTCTCCATGCTCAACGCCAAAGGCGCTCGTTGCACCAAACGCTCCAACGAAGGGAAAGGTAGAGAAGGTGTACCGACTGGACAATATCAGAAAGTTGTCATTAGCAGCGGATGACGAAGAGGAGAGTGTATGTGAGAAGGAATGTCCCGACTTAACAGGCGTGAGGTGGAAGTATCTCCAGTACGATACTGACGATGTGATGGAGATCGCCAGCAGCAAATTCCTCCACCAATTATGGGAGTGGTACACCCCTAACTCCCAGCCACGAACTATGGCGGAGTGGGAGTATATTGACAAAGTGAGGCTCGCAGTGGAAGAACGATTGAAACAAGTGAACTGTTTTTGTGATCTATGTGAAGCCAGACTCTGGGCTGATATTGACGATGAAGACCTTTTGAAATACATGCCATAATAAATTTTTATTTCATATTATCTTTGCTTTCATACTGACGTACTTGAATGGGGCTTCAGTGGATGATTTAACCATGTATACTTTTTCATTTGGAAATAGTAGCACACTTAGTTTAACTTGCAATTCTTATAACATTTCATATGGATGATAATGGTAGATGAAATAGTGTTAGATAAAATTAAGATAGCTTACACTTCTGATACAGGGATGGCAATCGACTGCGATCCATGTGTAAAGAGCTTGTTAGACTACGGAAGAGGGAAGTGTGTTATGTTGCGTGTGGCGCGTGAGTGTCCTCCCATTTCATTCCATTCATCAATTCGTCTCATTGATAGAGACAGGTAGAACTCATGGTTCTCATAACGTATGCAATGGAAAGTTTTAGGCAACCTTCGACAGTTGGCTAAATGTCGCCCTGGCGCGAATGCATACTACGTTGAGACAGAAGCAATCACTTGCAAACATGACGCAGAGAGGTTTAACAAGATTGACCATTGCCGAATGTCCCTTGCGGTATACATAGCTACGGGTTTCACCGCCGCCCTTTACAGGAACGCCCGTCGAAAGGAAGTATTACAACGAACTTCATTTGCAACGTTCAAGTTGACTGATAGCAGATTCAACTTAATGATAGTATTCGCCAGTCCGAAGACTGCCCAGGGCAAACCGCGTGGAGGTTCTATCATGTCTTGCCCCATGGTGGCCCTTAAGAGAGCCGATGGTTCATTCTCGGGGTGTGAATTTAAGTTGACTATTGGCTGGAATAGTCAATGGGTATGACGGTTAGATTGTCATAGACCCTATACCGCCTAGCTCGTGCTGGTGCATCTGGAACCTTTCGGATGCGAGTGGTATTTGGAGTCCACACCCCATCCGTCCAAACGATCTTCTCGATCTTCCCCTTCTTATCATCCTCTTCATCCCACTCGTCGAGGATGACGAACTCGGGAATGGCGTTGTCTTCATCGATGAAGACGGGAATGCTGTTGGCAGGAGACGTTGCTTCCATCGTGACTTGAAATTGAATGAGAAGCGCTACAATCTTCTGGCTTATATAGGGTTTTCAACAATGAATTGCTCAACAGCGAATCAGAATGCTTCAGGGATAGCAATCGACTGCATAACGTTCAAGTTGACTGATAGCAGATTCAACTTAATAATAGTATTCGCCAGTCCGAAGACTGCCCAGGGCAAACCGCGAGGAGGTTCTATCAAATCTTGCCCCATGGTGGCCCTTATGAGAGCCGTTGGTTCGTTCTCGCCGCATCTGAAAAATAGAAAGAAAATAGATGAAATTATATTCAAGTGATAGAGATGATATTAACTTACCATAAATCAACTCAACCGGTTCGTTGAACCTTCGATGGTGGTGGCTGAGGCAGGTACTTGGCCGGCAACTTTCGCTTACGATGGCGCAATTCCTGAATGTCACCATTGTGTTCAATGCTTATGTGGAGACAGCGAATATCTGGCATTGCTCCTTCGTAGCACTCGCTCGTTTTATCCAAATCCTCCGACTCCATTATTACATCGTCGATAATTTTGCTACCGACTACGGGGAGGTGGAGCGTTGTTCTTCTCTCCTTGACAGCGTTATTCTTCGCCTCAAGAAGAGCCATCTTCTCCTGCTCATGTTGGAGTTTGAGCGTCGCCTCCTTCGCCTTCATATTCTTAATGCATGTGGCCTGATCCTCTACGCGACTCTCACTCGCTAGAGCTCTCTTTTGGAAACCTTCCAACTTTAATACTTGAGCCTTAAGACTCCTAATTTCCGCCACCTGCTTTTTGAGTTCAAAATTCTCATCCCTTAATGCGGAGCATTCGTTTTTATAGCGGCTCATTTCATCCTTCAGCTTCTTAATGGCATACTCTTGGCTAACCCTCGTCACACCATCATCCTTAGCCCACCGCTTGGCTTGGGCTTTGATACCTCTTCCTTTTTTAGGTGAGGAGTGCATTTTTGGCGCTGGCACTGCCCGACTCTTCACAATCGTCTTATCGGGTTTAGGAGCCATGATCGCCTCCTCGGGTTTGTTAAGGACGACCGCCTCTTCCGTTTCCGATTCAGATTCGGAGATTTCCGACTCAGAGCTAGAAGAGCTGAGGTGAGATGTCGTTGGCTGCTCATTCTTGCAGTCTTGTATGGCTTGAACTGCCATCTGCAGCTCTGTCTCCGCATCTAGGTCAACTTGTGGTCTTTCAACCGGTGGGATGATGACCTTCCCAACCTCTGAGGCATGCGTTTCTGTCTCCTCATCTTGATTAGGTTTTTCAAAAAGTGGGGTGATGGCTAACCCAATCTCTGAGGTGGTGTAATTTTTCACCTTCTTAATGAGGCATGTTGAATGCGTCTTATAGAAAAACTCGTTCAGGTTTCCCCTGACGAATTTCATACATGATGTGCATCCGCTCACCACAGCGACCTCCTTATGCTCTTCGGGAGAGTCGGGGAATTTATTTAAATGGCGCTTGAACTCGCCACCTCGCTTGACTTCGCCACATAGGCACTTTTTAAAATGAAACTTTGAATTTCCTCCCATTTTGTAACTTATGTATCTGTAAAGGAAGGATGAAATAGAATTACTAACAGGCGACATTGGCAGTCATTTTTATAATCATACAGCTAAATTGTGAGATTGGTGGAAAGTGTCGAACCTTTGAATCCGTTGCAGGCATTACTCAGAGGGGATCTGATCCCAACTCCAAGGCCTCGGCCAACAAATCCAACCTCCCGCGGACAGAGCGTGCGTCATATCACTGTGTTGGTATCCGGACCCCGATTTTGACATGAAAATCAGTGGATTGTTTACAAAGGTTGCAAATTCCAAGCCGAAGCTCGCCTCCCACAACTTTATAAATGTCTTAGTTGAATTCAGCAGGGTCGAAAACCCCAGAAAACCTCCAAAACTAGTGAATTTAAATTTTTCAATTTTTTAGCACTACTTATGAAATTCTATAAGTAGTCTATCACTTAGGGCAGGTCAATAGCGACCGAACCTTTTTTGAATCAAGCCAAACGGACTTGTAGAAGCAAAGTTACAAGCCTTTAAAGTTTTGGAGTCTTTTATGGCCTGGAGACGAAGGCCATCTCCTGGCTAACCTCTAAGTCTGACGGCTTAGCTGATATCAGCTATGAAATTTTTTAAGTCGGTTTCTTACAGAAACCCGGAATTTGGAATGTCCGAAGCTATCATCGGAGCTCAGAGAGACGACTTACCGTTGACAATCTCTCGTATTAATGTCAAGTCTCTGTCGGTTCCCAGCTTATATAGTGTGTGGCGATCAGCTGATGACGTAATACCCATCATCCAAACACTAAAAACCCGTCTATCTCCGGTTCTAGTGCTCCGATTGAGCTGGAAATACACCATTTCCATGTAGAATTTGACACTGAATCCGAATCTGGCCTCCGTTTTCCAATCCAATGCTTCGTTTTGAAGCTACAGCCCAAAACGTCCCAAATTCTAACTCTGTCGTTTTTCGCCAATGTCCCAAAATCTTAAATGGCGTCTCACATCTAAACGAAGACAGATATGAACAAGCCGATTCTTTCAGTGAATTTGTCTCACTGTTAGCTTTCAAACGAGCTATGGCACGACAAAATCCGTCCACTAGAAGCAAAATTGGAAGTTTGGCGGAGGGGGGGGGACGTCAGCGAAAATTTTTCTCTCCGATTGCGTTCAAATTCACCATACCGATGCAGAATTTCACGCTGAATCCGAATCTGGCCTCCGTTTTCTCATCCGATGCTTCGTTTGGGCGCTACAGACCAAAACGTCCCAAATTTTAACTCTGTCGTTTTTTCGAAAAATGTTGAAAATTTTTTCTCTCCGATTGACTTGAAACTCACCATGCAGATAGAGAATTTCACGCTGATTCCAAATCTGAAATCCGTTTTCCAATCCAATGCTTCGTTTTGAAGCTACAGCCCAAAACGTCCCAAATTCTAACTCTGTCGTTTTTCGCCAATGTCCCAAAATCTTAAATGGCGTCTCACATCTAAACGAAGACAGATATGAACAAGCCGATTCTTTCAGTGAATTTGTCTCACTCTTAGCTTTCAAACGAGCTATGGCACGACAAAATCCGTCCACTAGAAGCAAAATTGGAAGTTTGGCGGAGGGGGGGGGACGTAAGCGAAAATTTTTCTCTCCGATTGCGTTCAAATTCACCATACCGATGCAGAATTTCACGCTGAATCCGAATCTGGCCTCCGTTTTCTCATCCGATGCTTCGTTTGGGCGCTACAGATCAAAACGTCCCAAATTTTAACTCTGTCGTTTTTTCGAAAAATGTTGAAAATTTTTTCTCTCCGATTGACTTGAAACTCACCATGCAGATAGAGAATTTCACGCTGATTCCAAATCTGAAATCCGTTTTCCAATCCGATGCTTCGTTTTGAAGCTACAGCCCAAAACGTCCCAAATTCTAACTCTGTCGTTTTTCGCCAATGTCCCAAAATCTTAAATGGCGTCTCACATCTAAACGAAGACAGATATGAACAAGCCGATTCTTTCACTGAATTTGTCTCACCTCACTCTTAGCTTTCAAACGAGCTATTGCACGACAAAATCCGTCCACTAGAAGCAAAATTGGAAGTTTGGCGGAGGGGGGGGGGACGTCAGCGAAAATTTTTCTCTCCGATTGCGTTCAAATTCACCATACCGATGCAGAATTTCACGCTGAATCCGAATCTGGCCTCCTTTTTCTCATCCGACCACTCCTTCCACTCGAAACAGCCATTTTATAACCCAACATTCAGCAGATTGCACGAAAAACATCACACACTATAGCCTCAAGACTAATCCTGGCGGTCGCCCAAGTCCACCACGACACTCTGTCGTTCCAGAGGGGGGGGACGTCAGCGAAAATTTTTCTCTCCGATTGCGTTCAAATTCACCATACCGATGCAGAATTTCACGCTGAATCCGAATCTGGCCTCCGTTTTCTCATCCGATGCTTCGTTTGGGCGCTACAGACCAAAACGTCCCAAATTTTAACTCTGTCGTTTTTTCGAAAAATGTTGAAAATTTTTTCTCTCCGATTGACTTGAAACTCACCATGCAGATAGAGAATTTCACGCTGATTCCAAATCTGAAATCCGTTTTCCAATCCGATGCTTCGTTTTGAAGCTACAGCCCAAAACGTCCCAAATTCTAACTCTGTCGTTTTTCGCCAATGTCCCAAAATCTTAAATGGCGTCTCACATCTAAACGAAGACAGATATGAACAAGCCGATTCTTTCACTGAATTTGTCTCACCTCACTCTTAGCTTTCAAACGAGCTATGGCACGACAAAATCCGTCCACTAGAAGCAAAATTGGAAGTTTGGCGGAGGGGGGGACGTCAGCGAAAATTTTTCTCTCCGATTGCGTTCAAATTCACCATACCGATGCAGAATTTCACGCTGAATCCGAATCTGGCCTCCGTTTTCCCATCCGATGCTTCGTTTGGGCGCTACAGACCAAAACGTCCTACATTCTAACTCTGTCGTTTTTTCGAAAAATGTTGAAAATTTTTTTTCTCCGATTGACTTGAAACTCACCATGCAGATAGAGAATTTCATGCTGATTCCAAATCTGAAATCCGTTTTCCAATCCGATGCTTCGTTTTGAAGCTACAGCCCAAAACGTCCCACATTCTAACTCTGTCGTTTTTCGCCAATGTCCCAAAATCTTAAATGGCGTCTCACATCTAAACGAAGACAGATATGAACAAGCCGATTCTTTCAGTGAATTTGTCTCACTCTTAGCTTTCAAACGAGCTATTGCACGACAAAATCCGTCCACTAGAAGCAAAATTGGAAGTTTGGCGGAGGGGGGGGACGTCAGCGAAAATTTTTCTCTCCGATTGCGTTCAAATTCACCATACCGATGCAGAATTTCACGCTGAATCCGAATCTGGCCTCCGTTTTCTCATCCGAGCACTCCTTCCACTCGAAACAGCCCATGTTATAACCAACATTCAGCAGATTGCACGAAAAACATCACACACTATAGCCTCAAGACTAATCCTGGCGGTCGCCCAAGTCCACCACGACACTCTGTCGTTCCAGAGGGGGGGGACGTCAGCGAAAATTTTTCTCTCCGATTGCGTTCAAATTCACCATACCGATGCAGAATTTCACGCTGAATCCGAATCTGGCCTCCGTTTTCTCATCCGATGCTTCGTTTGGGCGCTACAGATCAAAACGTCCCAAATTTTAACTCTGTCGTTTTTTCGAAAAATGTTGAAAATTTTTTCTCTCCGATTGACTTGAAACTCTCCATGCAGATAGAGAATTTCACGCTGATTCCAAATCTGAAATCCGTTTTCCAATCCGATGCTTCGTTTTGAAGCTACAGCCCAAAACGTCCCAAATTCTAACTCTGTCGTTTTTCGCCAATGTCCCAAAATCTTAAATGGCGTCTCACATCTAAACGAAGACAGATATGAACAAGCCGATTCTTTCAGTGAATTTGTCTCACTCTTAGCTTTCAAACGAGCTATTGCACGACAAAATCCGTCCACTAGAAGCAAAATTGGAAGTTTGGCGGAGGGGGGGACGTCAGCGAAAATTTTTCTCTCCGATTGCGTTCAAATTCACCATACCGATGCAGAATTTCACGCTGAATCCGAATCTGGCCTCCGTTTTCTCATCCGATGCTTCGTTTGGGCGCTACAGACCAAAACGTCCCAAATTTTAACTCTGTCGTTTTTTTCGAAAAATGTTGAAAATTTTTTCTCTCCGATTGACTTGAAACTCACCATGCAGATAGAGAATTTCACGCTGATTCCAAATCTGAAATCCGTTTTCCAATCCGATGCTTCGTTTTGAAGCTACAGCCCAAAACGTCCCAAATTCTAACTCTGTCGTTTTTCGCCAATGTCCCAAAATCTTAAATGGCGTCTCACATCTAAACGAAGACAGATATGAACAAGCCGATTCTTTCAGTGAATTTGTCTCACTCTTAGCTTTCAAACGAGCTATTGCACGACAAAATCCGTCCACTAGAAGCAAAATTGGAAGTTTGGCGGAGGGGGGGGGACGTCAGCGAAAATTTTTCTCTCCGATTGCGTTCAAATTCACCATACCGATGCAGAATTTCACGCTGAATCCGAATCTGGCCTCCGTTTTCTCATCCGAGCACTCCTTCCACTCGAAACAGCCCAATTTATAACCCAACATTCAGCAGATTGCACGAAAAACATCACACACTATAGCCTCAAGACTAATCCTGGCGGTCGCCCAAGTCCACCACGACACTCTGTCGTTCCAGAGGGGGGGGACGTCAGCGAAAATTTTTCTCTCCGATTGCGTTCAAATTCACCATACCGATGCAGAATTTCACGCTGAATCCGAATCTGGCCTCCGTTTTCTCATCCGATGCTTCGTTTGGGCGCTACAGATCAAAACGTCCCAAATTTTAACTCTGTCGTTTTTTCGAAAAATGTTGAAAATTTTTTCTCTCCGATTGACTTGAAACTCACCATGCAGATAGAGAATTTCACGCTGATTCCAAATCTGAAATCCGTTTTCCAATCCGATGCTTCGTTTTGAAGCTACAGCCCAAAACGTCCCAAATTCTAACTCTGTCGTTTTTCGCCAATGTCCCAAAATCTTAAATGGCGTCTCACATCTAAACGAAGACAGATAGGAACAAGCCGATTCTTTCAGTGAATTTGTCTCACTCTTAGCTTTCAAACGAGCTATTGCACGACAAAATCCGTCCACTAGAAGCAAAATTGGAAGTTTGGCGGAGGGGGGGGACGTCAGCGAAAATTTTTCTCTCCGATTGCGTTCAAATTCACCATACCGATGCAGAATTTCACGCTGAATCCGAATCTGGCCTCCGTTTTCTCATCGATGCTTCGTTTGGGCGCTACTGACCAAAACGTCCCAAATTTTAACTCTGTCGTTTTTTCGAAAAATGTTGAAAATTTTTTCTCTCCGATTGACTTGAAACTCACCATGCAGATAGAGAATTTCACGCTGATTCCAAATCTGAAATCCGTTTTCCAATCCGATGCTTCGTTTTGAAGCTACAGCCCAAAACGTCCCAAATTCTAACTCTGTCGTTTTTCGCCAATGTCCCAAAATCTTAAATGGCGTCTCACATCTAAACGAAGACAGATATGAACAAGCCGATTCTTTCAGTGAATTTGTCTCACTCTTAGCTTTCAAACGAGCTATTGCACGACAAAATCCGTCCACTAGAAGCAAAATTGGAAGTTTGGCGGAGGGGGGGACGTCAGCGAAAATTTTTCTCTCCGATTGCGTTCAAATTCACCATACCGATGCAGAATTTCACGCTGAATCCGAATCTGGCCTCCGTTTTCTCATCCGAGCACTCCTTCCACTCGAAACAGCCCATTTTATAACCCAACATTCAGCAGATTGCACGAAAAACATCACACACTATAGCCTCAAGACTAATCCTGGCGGTCGCCCAAGTCCACCACGACACTCTGTCGTTCCAGAGGGGGGGGACGTCAGCGAACATTTTGTGAACGTGGACCAACCTGGCTGGCACACCACGACAGACCACAACCTCTGTCGTTCCAGAGGGGGGCGCCGGTCGAGTGTTCGCCGTTTTATTACTACTAGCGAGGAGAAGAAGTTGAGAATGTGAAAGAATCTCTTGAAAACGATCCCAAGTTGTCAGTGCGTCGCAGATCTGATGAGATCGGCATGGCAAAGTCAACCCTTCACAGAGTCATGAAGAATGACATGAAACTCCATCCTTACAGGCCAGTAAAGATACAGTTTTTATCTGAAGCAGATCGTGGAGTTCGTGTTGAAGCTTGTCGAAACATGCTTCAAAAGTATGACAACGCGTTGCGGCGAGATAAACTGTTTTTTTCGGATGAATGCGCAATCTATGCAGAAGGACATCCTAGATCAAAGCAGATCTTTTTTTGGACCAAACGGAATCCATTCTTCATTGATCAAGTCAGGCAACACCCACCTCAAGTGATGATATTTGCAGCTATGTCATCGAGGCATTTAATCGGTCCATTTTTCTGAAAGGTGGAGTTACAGCCGTAGCGTACATTAATATGCTTAGAAATGAAATGTTGCCAGAACTTGCAAGAAGAGGAATTGCTAATTCAGCCCACTTCCAGCAGGACGGGGCACCGGCTCATACAGCCCTTATCACTCGCAACTTCCTAAACCAGCACTTTCCAGATCGGTGGGTTGGTAAATATGGACCGACGAATTGGCCTCCTCGTTCCCCTGATCTCAGCTCATGCGACAATGCATTATGGGGTTTGCTGAAGCCAAAGATCATAATGAAACGCCCGGAAACTGTTGCAGACCTCAAACAGGTAGTCGTAGAAGAGTTCAAAGCTTTCGACGACAGACGAGTCTTGGAAAGAATTCACGAGCGATCGTTCAGGAGGATGCACTTGTACATCGAGCATGACGGTTATCAAGTTGAACCTTTTGATCAATAAAGGAAGCATAGTTGATTAAGATGAACATATCTTTTTTCTTATCCGCATTCACGACAATTGAACTAGTATAAAAATATTGATTAATATTGATTAATAATTAATATAATAAATTAAGTTTATCTTTTTATATAAGTGGTAGTAACTTTTGGGACAGTCTGTAAATTTAGATACATGGAGACAATATTGTTTCAAGAAATGTATTTTGATAACTACCCTGTGGGAACGCATCTTGCTAATATCAACAGATTATCTGGCGAGGTAGCGATTTTGTGGATAATTTTTTAAAGGTTCATTTTCGTGTAAAAACTATCTCCGCATGTGAAAATGGTCATAATTTATCCAAAAACATGTGTAAAATTAAGAAACGACAGGTGGCGAAAAAGTTGCTATAATTAGTTGGTAGATATTTGTTTACTAATGCGAGCTGATTTTTCGTGGTAAGTAGTAATGTTCATGAAAATATATTGTATACTGAGTCTGATCTGATAAAAAGGGATCTTTTTTTAATTCACGAAGGCTTAAACTAAAAAAAGTATTTATCTTCCATAAATGTCGCAGTAAATACTATGATATTATTCAAATATTTGTCATTGTTGTAAATTATTGAATGTCAAGAGATGTTATGAAAATTGATATATGCGGATTCTCTATATACTTATCATTATCAAAGAATGATAGTCTGCATTTATTTCTTAGACAGATTAGCCATATGTGGGGGATAGTGAGGAGGTGAGGGAGAGAATAGAGCCTCGGCTATAGAGGCGGATTACTAAAGAAAATAAGAAAGTCAAAAGTAAAAGGTGACATATAGAGCGCGAATTGTCGCCGGCGAACTTCGCCAGCGAATATCCCGCAAATATGACTGAACTTTAGCATGATATTCTGCAGCTGACATTCGCCAGTTTTTCGCAAGATTCGTTCCCACAGGGTATTAGTACTAAATATTACTATAATGAGAGAGAGATCATATATGGAAGGAATATGTAGATCGTCCCTATTGTAGCCACCTGTTAAAATTGGACAATGCGCGCGCAGGCTACAATCATCATAAAGGTGATAGAGCAATATCGATCGTCTCAACCAGTGAGAGACTAGAATTTTTAATTAGAATTAATTAGAGTCTAGAATATTTTAAATGCGTGTTGAAGAGATAGCAACTAGTGTGGAATTTGATCAATTCAGGCATTCTTTAGTACTGCTAGGGGATGGTGATACCAAAGTGAATGGCATAATCACATAATTAGATTGCTTAAGCGCATCACTTTGCTAGAAGTGCAAACTGATTCAAAACGATGGCACATGCAGGAACTTACTAAGTGGGCAAAAAGAAATTTTTAATACCTTGCAGAGATAGGAAAAATAGTCGTGCACCTCTTGCGGATTGCTGTGAATTCCTTCAAAATGCTCCGATCGTCACGATTCCTTCAGCTTCGAAGAATTCAGATCATTGCGGAACGGTTTTCTCGATAATGTTGGGCCCTCTGATCATTACTTAAAAAGTTAGCATGCGCACGAAAAAACGCTCACAAACTTCTCTGTAGAACTTGACGTCGATTGTGTCTCTTTGTTGTGTGATCCGGTTGATAACAGTCACTCAAGCTTCGAACAATTTGGCGTATTTAATATCGAACTGGCTGCTTATTGGTATGGTAATATGTCAACAGATTGTGCCATTTTATTAACGTTACATGTTCAGTTTCCTTTCTAGTCAAACGGAAGAAGAGACGACCGGTCTAATTCTGTGGGTATAACTATTAGCATCGAATCATTCATGCACACCTGGTTGAATACATTTATAGGTTAGATGCATAAGCTATGATTTAGTAATTTTAAGAAACTCTCAATTCTTTAGGCTACCTGAGAATTGAGAGTGTATTGGAAATTTTGTCATACCAAAATAAAATGAGGAACCCCGAAAAATAATCAATCGTGTATCGGTAATTTATTTCAATCTTACCGGTAATTTACCGGTAATTTTCCACGCTTCAAATAATAGGTGAGTGAGGTGAATAAGGCCCACTTGCTAGATCTCGGAAACTACTTGACGAATTTAAGCGCAAAAAAAGAAATGGAAATATATGTAATTTTAAATACATTCAAATTTCTTCTTTGATCTTATATTTGCTCTTCATTTGTTCAAGGATTTCATGACACTAATTATTGGTGTAGATGAGCTCTTAATAACACGGGAAATTATCTCTGGCGTATCCTCTGTATGATGACCTTATAGTAGTTTGATTTTTGAATTCGGGAAAGTACGAAAAAAGACTGATTAAGAAACGATTTCTTAAATATATAACAGCTCAAAAGAGACGGATCGTTCGACGATACTTCAATATGCTTTTATATGAAAATAAAGAACGTCTTTTCAAATCAGATATTATTCTAATACCTTCAACCGGTTTCAATTGGAGACCAGTGAGATATGGGCTCCTGGCCACAATCTAATTCGTCAGGAAGTTGAAAAGGGTATAATTATGTACGGTACATGCTAGCATTAGTTTGTAAATTTGAAATTTGGGTCATCATATATCATTGAAGATTAAGTCATAGTGCATAAAGTAAGAGAAAAGTCATTATACAAAATCAGTCATAGAATTAGGACATGAGGAGATTTGTTCTCAGCAGTGGGAGATCGTTGTAAAGCATGCTGCATGTATATCCCAGTGTATGCATATCCATGTATGAGGCCAATCTGTCATCAGTTGACTAATGAACCTGAGTTCTTCCGTTTTCCTCTGTTTTCGTTTCCGTCTAGTTCTTTCAATATCTCTATTTTCATTTCAGATTCATCATGCTTGTGTTCAGTGCAGTGAAATGAAACAACTTTGTCTGTATTCTTATGGGCAATGTACGTCATAACCATGTTCATTCATACGCTCTCTTAAACTCCTACCAGATTTACCGATGTAAATAAAGTTACATTCATTAAAACCAATAGAACGTATACAATGTTCTTTCTTGTGCACGTTGTGCTACTTGCGATTATTTTATATGATAAATTGTATCTGACGATGTTATGAATTCATCCGACGAAGGGGTATCACATGTTTTGCAACGTGTGTGATTGAGCCTCAGCTTGAAACAATTCCGTATTCTGTTGATCTTTGAGGTGGAGCATCGTACAGTTTAGGAAGACATGAGAGCTGTTTAACACTAGAAGCACCATTATTAGATATTCCTTTAAGCACCAAGTGTGTCAAATTTGACACATATACTAAAAATAGTTATTTTGATATTTGTTATTCACTAGAAAATTTGTTAACATAGATGGAGCTTTCAATTATGACAAATAACAGTCTTTATGAGCACTCATGAGCTTATATGCCTATATTTAACTATTATATGAATTATACAAATAGCCTTAAATTATGTAAATTCTAAAATTTTTATAAAACAGTATGAAATTTTCAAACGCATTTACATTAAAAGTCATATACGTATTATATATGCTAATCGAGATGACCGTTCAGTATCGGCATTGAATATGGAAGGGGATTTTTTATATTTCTTTGTAGGCCAATACTGTATAATTGCAGTTATGCAACTCACCAAAAAATTCTCTGGGATTGAGTTCGATATTTTATTAGTAAAAATGCACAAATGAAGCAGCTATTAGCTAGATTGTTCGTTGCAACAGAAGCACACAGCGATTGTATATTTCTCGACTGATTGCAAACATTTTCCGCATTTCACTTTTGAGCACTTTGAGCAATGAATGTTTCCTAAATTATTACATCCTTGGCTCCCACAATGAGCTCGCTTCTTCAGAACAACGGAAGGACTCAAAGAATGGGAGTAATCGTGTTGTGGTTGTGAAATAGAATAGACGTAGCGATTGGCAGTGGAAATTTCAAAGATTTCTTCTATCAGAGTAAATATGAAATTTCGTCGGCTAATTGACTCTCCTGAAATCTGCTTATAGACAACCCATGCATTGATACAGGCTTTGTCAAGAATATTACACCAGACCGCAAACGTCCATCGCCTTGACGCACTGCGAGTCGAATATAGTCGGATCATTTGATCGACGCAGTCTACTCCTACTTTCGAGGAATTGTAGAATAGCACAATTTGTGGTTTCAATTTATCATGGTTGTCGTCGATTTCGGCGTCTTTGTGCATACTCGAAAGAAGATAAACCGTTTTTCTCGGTTTACATTTGTAAGCTACAGAAAGTGTTGTTTTCTTTTCATTTTGATAAAATCTTGAATGATAAAGAGGTTGGTCAATTTTCATATCTGGGCACAGCTCCCTTCTGTTCTCACGAATGGTTCCGACGTAAGAGATTGATTTTCTCTGAAGATCTTCTACCAATGCGACTGAAGAAAAAAAATTATCTCCAGTAACGTTGTATCCGCTTCCCAAGTGATCCACGAGATTCGTAACAACTCTTTGTGATAGAGGAATATCATGCGAGGACGCATCCTTCCCCAAATAAGGAATACAGCTCACCAAATATTTGCTTTTGACTTCGACCAGGTCCCAAAATTTGATGCCGTATTTATCTGGTTTATTGCTCATGAAAGTAATGAAACGACATCGTGTTTTTAGTGGCATCAGCTCCTCATCTACTGTCAAAGAATAGTCTGGGGTGTATTTTTGATGACAATTATTCATGAACATATCAAAAATCTCCCGAACTGCTGCAAATTTGTCGTTATTCAACCTTGAGCTCCTAGAGTTTTTGTTATCGAATCGAAGCATTTTTGAGATATATTCAAATTTCTGACGGGACATCGTTCTTTGAAACTTTTCAATACCATAGTTTTTGTTCCAAAGAAACCTTATTGGTAGATTTTTGTTGTACAAACCTCGTAAGTACTGTAGAGCAATGAAATTCAGGAGATCTTCTTTAGTGATTTGCGTTGTACAGTCTTCACGACTGTTTGAGTAAGTTAGAATTCGATCGATGATTCTATTGTCTATGTACTCATACCACGAAGATAAGATGTTGGTGACACGAGAGCGAACAAAGGGTTTCGGTCCGGGTGGGTGACGAAGTACATTTTGCGTTTGTAACCGTCCTCTCACAGGCAGTCGCCCATCAACTCTCTCCCACTTAGTTCCATCCTTACCCGTGAAAGGCGAGGGAGTTGCCGCTGTCCTGTTTGTAGATTGCGCATTTGTTGACATTTCTTCAATAACTTCAGTTGATTCTTCGTTCGCCGACTCATCAGACGAATTAATTAGTTCGACGGAGGGTAAGTAATTCGGAGCATCGTCGAAGTCAGATTCCATATCATCTCCAGAATCTTCAAAATTAATGGTGTTGAGCATTTGCGAAGCAACAACAGCAGCAGGTCGTCGTGGTCTATCCATCGTGAAGTGTCGAACTGATGAGATGCTGATTGAGGGAAACTGACTCAGTAGCTTGATCAGCCAATAGCGGTAGAGAGACACTGTGAATGTTGAACAACCTCGCCTGCACTCGTGGTTGTTGACTTTTTACTTTGATGACCTAGTATCATAGTTCAAGATATGGCGATAAGTTGTTGTGTCAAAATTGACACAGTCGGTGCTTCTAGTAATAAATGAAATTTGAGCATGTTAATGAATAGTAAGTCAATGTTTTATAAAGTTTTCCGCTAAATGTGACTAAGTTGTAAAAAGTCAGGAAGCATGAAGAATTAATTCAAGTTTTAAGTTACCTTAAGATGACGTCAAAACCTCATTTGTGTCAAATTTGACACATTGGTGCTTCTAGTGTTAATTCTTGTTGGAGGTTTCTACCATAATTCAACTGATATCTGAATTTCATTTAGAAAATATTGATGCTTGTTTATGATTACTTTTAGCTGATCGTATGTCGAAGGATGATACGGTGCAATCATTGGAATTATTTGAACATTTGATGATTTTTTTTTGATAAATAGCTCGATCTCACCTATTGTTGAGTTGATGTTGAACACGGGTGCGATGATATCCTCTCTCGACTAGGGCTTGGCAGAGATCTTGTAGATGAATTCTTGGTCGTAAAGAATCAGAACAAATGCGTCTTATTCGCAAAGCTTATAAAACGATGTCAATGTTTCAATACGGCCCATACAAAATGCTGGTAATAAGGCCCGGGCCTATCACAGAATAATCAGTACTCCGAAAATCCAACGAAAGTCAGATCGACGTAAACGTACAAGCGTATAGTCTTACGTACAAAACACAACTGCTTACAAAAGAACTTTACTAATAAAAAGCGCTTTAAGCAAACACCTGTTCTATCCAAGAAACAAAACTGTAGGCCTAAGCTTAGTTGCAGAAAAGTTGAGCAAGCTGACAATGAGTGGTCGTGGTATTGCAAAATTTGTGAGGAAGATGAAAAGTTAGATAGGCCTATGAGACAGTGTATAACATGTGGTGACTGGGTACACGAAGATTGTGTTCGTTTAAGTCATGGAAGTGACAAAGATGAGTTCCCATTTGTTTGTCCTGACTGTTCCAATACAGACTTCAAAAGCCGATAAGAGCAGTGCAGAATTTCAATTTTATCCGTTATTTTCTCGGGATTTCTTGAGCGGCTCGTTCGACTCTGTGCCTTTACAATCCCTTACCCACAAATGAAAGATGCTCGTGAAACTTGTCTAACCAATCTGCATAACGAATTGAAGTTGGTGATGACTATGAGATCGTTGCCAGTAATGAGACCTACTACGATCTAGCGAAAAAGCAGGACTTCATGAAGAGAACTTTCTTTTCTTTTCAAAATTTCTAATCAAATAGGGCCTATACTTTTCAACCTTCCGCTTGAGGAGTTCGTGACGGCCATGGACAATAAAGGCTAAATCGACGTTTCAAAAGTGCGACAAAAAATTGGGGTTGATTGATCGGAGATCAAAATGCATACAAATGCCGCTAAATAAATTAACACACAAAGGCTTCATTTCCACGGAAATTTGAAGTTTATTTGATTTCAAATTTGAAGAATTCGAATATATCATAATGTCTTTGGAAGCCATGTACACTACTTCTTATTAATGATTAGATAGAAGAAACAAACATCCGATCGCTTGTAGATCAGAATGAGGGTGTTATTTCCAATGCAGCAAGACAGCTGTGCTGTAGTTGGGTGTGCGAATTAACGGCTCTGGCCTAAGTTTTTTTTATCACTTTCCGATCGACAATAGCAATAAGAGACGATTGATTACAGCAGTTAGTAGGAAAGATCTAATCATTGTAGCTAGGTATTACCCAGAGTGTTATTCAATAATGCGCTACACACATTTGGCTGTTTCACATGCACATCGCACATATGACGACGACATCAAATATGTTTCAGTGTATGCGCACCTGCACTTAAGAATGGTCAAATTGTATACATCACAAATGCCCACCACTAATCTATCACAATTTAGACACTAATATAGCATCTGATAGATTCTGTGCGATCACGTATTGCTCTGCTAGTGTCACATGATTTTTTTAAAAATCAAAACATGCTGAAACAAGGTAACAATGGTCTAGGTTATGCAGTTTATAAGTAAGTTTTAAGTGTGTAGAAAATATGTAATTAAGTGTAATAAGACAGGATTTGAATGCAGATTGACAATAATGCTGTCATAAATGAACGTGTGCTGTTCTGTAAGAATGAAAATGCTCAAGAAGAGTATTATGCATCAAATAAAACTGTTTTCACAAGTTTGTTTCGTACTTGCCAGTCAATAGCCCGTTTCAGTAAAATTTACAATCTTAGAGGACATGTTCCATTAGCGTAGGTTGAAGGAACTATATTACTTCATGATACCTACCATTTTTATCAATTCCAGCGTACGAATCGCATTAATTGACACATCATAAACCGACCGATCATAAATTCCAGCAGCCTTTTCTGTGAATTTCAAAACAAGATATGAATGCACAATTTGTGTTATTGTAAAATTCAAAATAGTAAATGAAAGGTACAAAAAATGCATCAACGATCATCTTCCCTCGAGCCGTGATACAATGAATCAAAACTGCAAGAATGGGAAAAGAGAGTAAGCGGGAAGTGTGAATAAATTATAAGGCTAAAGTATTATAGGAGCATTCGTAGAATCAATTTAGTATTGATTTTATCACACGACTGTCATGATTCATAGAACAAAATATACATATATATAAACAATAAGGAGCGAATGCTCGAAATTTTACAAAATATACAGAGATCATAGAATACAACATTGATATGTACATCATGTCAAGTTTATGCAGATAATTAACAAATCTGAATACTTTTATCAATAAAGAAGTCGGAAACAAATCTGTCCAACTCGGCGTTGAACGCAAAATACCAGCAAATCATTCAACAGAATCAGTCTTACGAAGATCTGTATCATCAGCAGTATAATCGTTTCATTGGCAGTCAGCTGATTTCGAGAAGAATTTTTTAATCCCATCATTGATTTTGTGAATCTGAAAAAAAGAATAATTCTATTTTACAGCATGAAAATGGGTGAGATGGATTTGCAATTTCACATCAAACTCTGCAAGTTCAAACAGCAAGGCCAAAAATAACTGATTCCAATTTTAAATTGTTAAAACTCAGTATATGATATCCATTGATGAATGTAAGACGACTCAAGTTGTGATTCTAATACATGAGTCTGTCAGTGTGGCAATACAATCTTCTTCCGTCATTTACAACTTCAGCCTAACAGCCGGCGCTGTTCTTTGACGTGAGCCGATGAAGATTCTCAAAACTTCTATGTACTCGTACATTGTTATGGTAATTCCTCTATTTCATTTGCAACGTGGTGCACACCCACCGTTGAGAGCAGGGTTGGATTTTTGCCGGCTAAAACTGGTAAAAACCGGCTAAAACTAAAATTCCGAAAAATCAGTCTATTTCTTCACGAAATGATCGACAGCAAGTTGAAGTTTAAGTATTATGGTGCATGTGGGTTTGCAGTTTGCAACTCTTATCTTCCAAAACATGACATTCATACTGTGATGGAAGCACATAATATGTTTTTATAACGAACGACAAACGATGTTGTCTTTCTCTACGATTGCTCTGTCCTTTTCTTGTAATTTAAGAACAAATGTAGACTTCAGCACCATTTTGGCTCTTTGGTTCATGTAACAGAAGTTGTTAGATACTCGCAGAATTATCATCAAATGAATGAAAAAATGAAAATAAATATATGAATATAACTGTTTTATACATAGAACTAAATTAAACAAACCACTTTCTTCATGTGGACGAGCTTCAATAATCCCACTGTCATTCTTCTGTGTTGAGTGTTTAGCGAGAATGTAGAGTGTATTTTAATAGTAGCTTAGGTTTCATCAAATCTAGATTCGAACCCAGGTCTCATGAACGCAGAGAAAACAATCTATCAAAAAGCGTCTGCACCGGAAAATCTCACCTCCCAAATCAAGCAATGTGCAACAGTCACTTAGAATGCATTTCTCCTTTTTTTAGAAATATACTAGATGTACCAATGGTTGTGACTGTAACAGGAAATCATGATTTGTAAGAACAAATAATAATTAAATAACATAGTTCGCACCAGCAATCTTGATAAAGTGAGGTATAATGTATGTCTGAACAGCTTCAGTTATAATCTCAACAAAAGAACATGTCCAGTAAGCTGTAAAATTGATCTTGTTAATAGAATCTGAGAGCGACAAACAATTTTGACATTATTGTGATACACAAGTTTGTTTAAAGTTCTTGAAATTTTCATATTTTGAGCTCAAATCAAAACTTTACTTTCGGTTTTAAATTCATTTAACATAACCTTATCCTCTAAATATGTGAGGGTAAATTACCATGACATGAAAAATGATGAAGGGCAAAATTTTTAATCTAGTCCTTCTGGGAGTGCAGGATAAATTTCATAGTAATATTCGTGTAATCACAATGAGTATGGGACATTTGCCACAGATTTAGAAGACAAGCTATTCTATGAGATCAGCAGGTAGGTTAATCGTAGAAATCCCGAGGCCAGATTTTTACACTTTCTTACCCTTCTAGCTTCATGGAATGCCTGTTTTCGATCTTTTATATAGAGCCAAGTGATTTCCTTCTAGCATGGACGTCTGTTGCATCTTACACTGAATGAAATTCGTAAAGCAACAAAATGCGTGCACACTTAGAAGAATAATGCACAACAGCTTTATAACAATATTTTTTATAATAATTTATATTCCTACACCTATACTTGGATCATGTTTTTGATTGAAATGCGATATTAATAGGTTTGAATTGTGAAAATAGTGTAGGCCTAAATGTTTATCGAATGATGAAAAAGTAAAGTGAACTTATTGCGACTAACGTTCATCAATAAAGTAAGGAGTGACGATGATCCATTATATTGTATGTACCCAAAAACTTAAGTAGCAATGCTGGAAAAATAGTTTTAGCCAGTTTTAGCTGAAAAATGGTGACAAAAGTTGGTGGTTTTTACCGGCCAACCCTGGTTGAGAGACTGTGTCTATTATACTATTGAAAATACATTCAATTAAAAAGTGAGAAATATTCTCATATAACAAACCTCGCTCGTCGTTTGGTCAGGAGCAGTTGTACATGCTTGTTGTAGCAAATGGTAATACTGCTAATAAAATGCTAATTTCTGAGAAATTGAAGGCCCCCAACCATCGTGTTTCAAATAACCTACAACTGTTCTTATAGGCAACGAAGCTGCTTCGGCAATCTGCCCCTGTTCAATCGGGAACGTTAGCTGTAACTTATGCTTTATGCGTATGAGTTTTATTTGAAGATATAGAATATTTGGGATGAGGGGAAAATTAAGTAAAAAGAAAATAATGTTTTGATATGTAGCATGTGGTTCGAATAGAGAAATCGCATCAACTTTAGGCATTAAATGTATTGCGAACTCTAATTACGAGCATGTATTGCGATTCCATATCAAATATGCCCTTATTCAGTGAATGTGCAGATTTTCTAGATAATTGAAAAGCACTGATTTAGTATCCCTATTCCTTCTGTCCCGTATGATAGCTGTTTGTCTGTGCTATGCCTGTATTGCAGAGCAACCAATTTTGATACAAAAACTGAAGCGATCGCTCAATTTTACATATTACGAAATGATTGCCAATTGAACTCTAAAGCAGGGCATTTGAACGGTCATATTTTCGCCGTTCGTTAGATCTTCCGTTCATTAGCCTTTCAGACCCGTTCGTTCGATAACCGCTCAAATGAGCTGTCACCCCAGTTCCGCTCGTTCATGGCATAAAACACCCGTTCAATCGTTCTTTTTAAGTCAAAACAATGCTTAATTTTGATGGACCATATATAGTGCTGTCGAGCCTTATATAATCTGTCGTTTCCAGCTAACATTAGTTTTAAAACGTTGGTTGGATTTAAAACATTGGTTGGAGAACCGTGGAAGCTGGCAATGCAGGATGTTCTCCCATCTGATATCGCGAAATAATACAAGCTGTACTATCGAAAAATTCGTTGTCGGTATTGTCCCACAAAGACAATGCGAAACCTAAGTTGACGTCAAACGTTGCACGTCACACATGCCTTTGGCATCAAGCGTTTAAACAAAAAACAGTCGCTCCCTTCGTTCAGACAAATTTCCTTTATTTTTTTTAAAACCATGTATACAAAGCAACAAAGGAAATTTGTCTGAACGAAGGGAGCGACTGTTTTTTATTTAAACGCTACAATGCACCTCCCGTACAATGGACGCTTTAGTTTACTTTGGTATCAAGCCCAATCAAACCAGAGAATATCAAAATCCACAGAGGAAGTCAAAATCCTTCTGTCGTGATATTAGGCTTGCTTCGTCACAGCTTTTGAATTCAAACTGTTTAATGTTTTGTGACCAAGTAATGAATCGAATGATAATTTAGTGCGCATCATGACAAATTTAATTGCTTCATGGAAGGACATGAAGCTTCTTCAGTTTTTCCCATTGTCAAATTGATGATGATATGCGTAGATTGTTTTAGTAGTTCGTGAGTAGTATATGTATTTTCGGAATACTAAATCAACAACAAGAGGCGGAAGCATTGTGTAATAGCAAGTCTCTTGTAATTTTATTCACGAAATGTCATTGAACTGAAGTCTTAATGCTTAAAGAAGGAATTTCGAAGAGCATCAATAGATTCTTTCTTCTATCGAAATTTCCAAGGTTTCACTATACCACGAAAGCCCAATGGGTCACTGGGTGACGCAATTGGCACTTAGATATTTTCAAATTTCAAAATACTGCGTTGCTGAAGTCAGAGTGCGTAAATAACAAATTCGGAAATTATCAAGGATTTTCTACCATTATTTCTTATATCGGGTTTTCCAGGGTAAAATTACCGTTCAATCAAGCAAAAAAGCCGTTCGTTCCGATCACTGTTCATCGGTTTCTCAGACTTCAGACATCGGTTCGATAATTCGTTCATCAAAAAAATGAAAAAATGCCGTTCAATCGTTCGTTCAGACCGTTCGTTCAAACGACCTGCTCTGAATCAAAAACAAAAGTGATTTGAGATAATCAGCTTTGACATTTATTCTCTTTTGACCTTACGAGTAAATAATTTGATTGAACTTTACATCCTACAAAGTTTTGTTCTCATTAATCGTCCACGATAATTCCCTGTGTAAATACTAAACATTTTATGTCGGTGTACAGATGTCATTGGGGAGACTGCGAGAATGATTGTTGCAAGTGAAGTGTAAACTGTTCTGGGTTAGCACGTTTAGGAGTGAATGCGTTCAGTACTAAAAGTATGAGTAGGATTGCATCTTATTCATCGTGAAGAAACCTTGCTTAAATATGTCTACGGCAAAGGTCAAATCCACTTGTGCGCACGTGCTTTAACAGGTAAACTGTCTAGCATCTAAAAACTATTTTAATGATATCGAGGCACTACGAGTATTTGTTCATATATGTTCAGTACTGTATAGTCATTCAGTGAAAATGAATAATTTGGCTTCTCTTCTGCATTAAAATTTATATTGTCAACTTTTTTGTCTTCCTCTTTATCAGCACAAATTACGCGAGATTGTTAAGTGCACATCAACAGCAGATCAGAGCAACGCTTTAGTCTGAGAAATTTAAATGAATGCAGTGCATCAGGATTATCCAATGACAGGAGCTGAGGGCTACTTCCACGCTGCCCGTTTGCCTATGCATTCTCCGACAAATTTCTGAAGTTTCGGTATCATGTTTGACGTAAAAAATTGTTATATTGTTCGTTTAATCGAGTTCAGGATTGTCAGGTTTATTTGCTTTGGAATCATTCAGCATTAGCAAGGCAGGACAGTGCCAGCTGCCCTAATAGACGGTCACCACCGTCATATGTTCCTTCTCTACTTCTCTATAGCTGCGGAACCTGGGCTCCTTCAGCTGCACACGCGAAGAGATACATGGACAATGGACATGGATCATCATGATCAACGACGTAACGAAATTTCACTAACTTGCTAATTGTGAATCTCAAATTAACCCGGGCATACCGGCAACTTTATATAGGGAGTTGTGTCGATGTTGAGAGATGTAAACTAGGCCTGCTGATGATTCCTGATATTGGATGAAATAGCAGCTATTCAGGTCCGTTTCCATTTTTCAACTGAGGATGCAACTCAATATTTACTTATTCCATTTACAGGGACAATGGACATAGATCATCGTGATCAACGACGTGGCAGGATTATGTCACCAATAAGGACCTGGGAAGTCGCTCTTATTAACCATCGCTGCCACGCCAACTTAAATGGCTCGGACATATTCTGCACGTACACGAGGAAAAATCCACCAAAACACATATTCGAATTTGACCATGCAGTTAAAACCGCTTCTTCCCTTGCGGAAGAACGCTATCAAAATCTCTGTTAAAGGCTTGATGGTTCCAATGAAAACAAATGTTTCACACACGCGATAGAAGGAAGCATGACCATCTGGGAATCTCCATCGATCACGCAAGGGAACTCGCCCTGGATCGGCACTCTTGGTGACGACTGGTGAAGTCCGCGGTCTTAACAACTCACAGGCAGGAAAAATAGGCATGACGATAGGACTATTTACCAAGTTTCATTATCACTGTAGATGACTGTTTCGTGGAACCTGCCGCACGGCATTTCGGATGACATTAACATAGCGCATAATACATTAGCGTCAGTAAGCTGACATACAGTTGGCACACACGAATCACAAGCATGATGAGGTCAATTATTGAATCAAAACAATTTAAGTAAAAATACACAGAGAGCCTAAACTGGAAAGCCTGAAAATTATGGTCTGGAGCAAAGATTAATGAAATTGTGTTACAATTAATACTTATGAAAGGAAGCAAAGTTTAAACATTTCATCTCTTTTGTTAGCTCTTTGTAAGTCTTTCATAACAAAATAGCGTACTTCTTTACAAGCACAAGCAGTTACTAAAGTACTAAGCAACTTACATGCTAAACAATTAGCAACGTTTTACTAGAACTTAAATCTAACGATAGTAGCTCACGGGGGTTTCAATTCGATTATCACCTAAAAAATTATCCCGTAAAACCGTTTGCAGCGTTTGGACTTACTTAGTCCATGCAGTCGAGAAATGTCAATTTTGAAAAAATTCATCGAGCCATTTTCGAGAATTCATTATTTTCATATTATTCATTATTTTTTACTTTGATAAAAATATCTCTAAAAAACCTGTTCACATCTTTGAATGTACTCTGATACGTGGTTCAGTCAATAATCACTTATGCTCAAAAAGAAATATTGAAGATACCAAAACGACCGTAGCTATCCAATGTAATGTGTATTTGTAGGTAACAAAAATACAATCAAACTTGAAATGTAGGAACATATTATTATATACGAAGCTGAATAAAGATTGGATTCTAGTATTACTTTTCTACGTAGAATCCATTCTGATCAACACATTTTCGCCATCTCAACACCAAGTCTTCGAAAGCATTCTTGAAAAAGCTCTCGTCCAGCGAATCAAAAACTTGTCTTACATACTGCTCCACTTCGGAAGATGAATCAAACTTCTGGCCTCGCAAGGTCTTCAAATGACGAAAGAGGCAGAAGTCAGATGGTGCCAGATCTGGCGAATGCGGAGGATTCTGAATGGTCTGGAACTTCAATTAAGACACCGTTTTCTTCACAATCGCAGCGGTATGAATTGGGGCATTGTCATAAAGTAAGTACTTGGCAGATCGTCTCGAAAGTTTTGTGACATTGTCTCTAAAAGGTCTTTGTAATACGAGCCATTCATTGTTCGCGACTTGTCCAAAATGTCGAGATGGACAATTCCTTTACTGCACCAGAAGACAGACAACATTGAACAGCGACCGTGCGATATTCCTGTTCTGAGTTTTCTTGGAGCACTCTCTTCTGGAAATCGCCATTCAGATGACTCCTGAGACTCAAAGGAATCATCTTCTGTGATGATGTTGTCAAGGAATCGGTATCCAAGTCTGTCGAAAAGTTCCAGGTTGGAACGACAGCACGCCAATCGAGTCTCTGTCATTTCGGATGTGATGAACTTTGGGACAAAACGTGAGCACAACTTTCGCACGCCCAAATCGCTGAGGATATTGTGGACACTTCCGTAACTAATAGCCAGGGCATCGGCAAGATCATCTATTCGAATACACCGATGGTCACGGATCAAAGAAGCACGCACCTGATATTTCGATTGCGGAATTTCTGTTGGAAGTCCACTTTTCGTTGTGTGATCATTGAAGACTGAAGTTCGACCACCTCGAAACTCTCGTACCCAATTGTAAACTGTAGCACGTGGTGGAGAATCTTCACCGTAAACATTTTGCAACTGCTGCAATATTTCATTCGGTGGGTCCTTCTTTAAGTTCAGAAACTTAATGACACTTCGGTATTCAACTGAATTGTCCATTTCAAACGACTAACTCATCTGCAAGCTATATGACAAGTGTTGAGGTTGTCTTATAGGCGCGATAAAGCATGACAATGAATGAAACTCACTGACCTGCCACCTACATACCCATGTCAATTCACATTATCAATACCAGATCAATAACGTAAATCTTTGATGTCAAGTCTGCGTGATTATTGACTGAACCACGTATATGTAAGTGCAGTTGAAAAATGTCGAACTTTCTTGAATATTATTTATCGAACTTTCCTCGAGAAAATTCAAATTTTGAATGTCTAATTCTATTGTCTAGGCACGGAGTAAAGTTTATTAGATGAATATTTCTTATTGTGATGGAATTTGAATTATCCCACACTAAATAACAACTTTTCAAGCAGAAATGAATGGTAAATCCCGTTTTTTACACATGAAGAACGAAACTTTTATTCCAATGATTTTATTGACTAAAATGCTATGTCAGTAACTAAGCATGTCAGTAACATATAATATCCGTTCAGTGATGTATTTTCAAAGTTAAAAGAAAAAGTAATTTGAGAGTGCAGAAGTATGTTGCTAAAAATTCCAATTTATTTGATTCCTTAAAAAAGGACCACCGGAAACCGGTCTTCAAGTCCATCTGTCGGAGCCGCAACTGAAGAGCCGAAAACTGCTTATTCCTATCGACCGACAGTGATTTCAGATACGTTTCCTTATCCGTTGAATCTTCTATATCTGCCATCTATATGTACGGATTCCACGTGCATTTCGAGTGTGTTTTAAGAAAGCAAGAATTTTTATCCTCAAAATAATCCATTATATCGCATGAGCTCGCAGTAAGCAGAAAGTTTGAATTGAGAAAAAAAGTGATTATTTTTCGGAAACTCTTTAAATTAAAAAGATATTGTCCTCGAATACTTTTGATAATGCGAAGATTCTAAACAATATTCAAGCAAAATTCTACAATAAATTGAGAATAATAAATGCTGATTCATTAAAACGACAATGAACCTGCAATGCTGGTGTGAGTGTTAGCTATCCGTTAATCCTGTTAACAAACAGGAGACATTTTCAAAGTTGCACAAGATTTATGAAGCCGCTAAAGAAATAAATCATCAAAGACTGAGTTCTAAATTACAATTGCTATTTTACACACTTGATACATATTGAGATTATAAAGTGATGATCCTACTCGAGAAGTGACGTCAGCATGAATAATGGAAGTCGGTTATGCAAATATGCACCACAATGCTGAATTGCGATGATCAAACTAATTACCGGCTGGGATTATTTTATTCTTCAAAGAGAAGTTTGCATCACTGCTGACACAGCGTACGCTTGATACCCAATAAATGGATACAAGTTCATGACTTTCACCTTTCATACAAGTCACAGTTTTCAGACAGTCACTCTTTAATTTGTGAAAGGACAGCTTGAAGAAAAGCCGACAAAATGCGAAACATTAGTGACGAAATTAATATAGAGTCCAGAAAACAATAGATCAGACAGTAATTGAAGCAATGTCTGTCGTGGATAGATTTATAGACTGCAAACAGAACCATTCTAGAGTTCATACTTATTGAAATAAGAGATATAAAATAAGATAAGTGAAAAAACAACACCTGAACGTTTTTGCCGGACCTTCTCAAGGGGAGGGGACACCGGTTAACTGACAGCAATGCGGAATTCCAATCGACACTACCACAACTCAAAATGACAACAAAGGACGGAATAACTGGAAGTGTAAGGCCCGTGTCATTTATAAATTTTATTGTGGCTGTGGATGCAGCTACGTGGGCCGCACTCACCGTCCTTTGTCTCCCAGAGTGTCCGAGCATCTACCTGCATTGCTATACTCTTATGGTTTTCGTCCTCGCTCAAAGTCGTTGCGAGATAGCGCTGTTAGCAGGCATTTTATGTCCTGCAACCGTCATGACAAGTCTGTTCCTTCATCCAGTCATTCTCCGTGCTGGATCAGTCTGACTCTATTTTTGTACTAAGCATTTTAGAGGCATTACTGATGAAATTGTACAAACCTATCTTGTGTACTCAAAAACAATTCCTTTTCTTTCTAGCAACACAGACATAGATATCCATGTCTGTATTGCTGTCAGTTAGCCGGTGGTCAGCCTTCTTTTTCACTTATCTTATTGCATATCTCTAATTTCAATAAATTATGAACTCCAATATAGCAGCTGCTTGCAGTCTATAAATTTATCAACGACAGACATTGCTTCAATTATTTGAAAAGTTGCCCCAATCTAAAGATCAGACAGCACACATAGATTACAGCCAGAACAATGGTAAATCCTTCCTTTGGTTTGCATACAATCTATTGATCCTAATTGCGCTGAAATTTAAAGTTAATCATGACAAGAAAGGCAAAGCAATCAATAGAAAAGATCATTCGAAAAGACATTAACATTGATATCTATGTTATGCGTGGTTTTCTTGATTCACTACTATTACATTATGGATTTCTGTGATTATAAAATGCATTAGTGGTTGTGAAATTGACTATTTAGTATTCGCATTTCACATGTTTGGCAAAATCTATAGCGTATTTTTCAGCGATTGTGATGCATTATTGATGGTAGAAAACAGGCGTGACCAAGAACACTTGATTTCCAATCTCACAATTCTTTGAGTGGTTCCCAAAATCTAAGTAGCCTCGTCGTCAAGATATCAAAATAATCCTCGCCGCCCAAGTGTTGTCGGAATCTAGTGTACTCTAAGGACAGAAAGAAATTGACAGCAACAGTTAAAACATAATGTTCCAAAAGAAGCTAAGGTCTTTAAGTAAAAACAAATAAGTAAAATTTGTTTCTAAGTATCGTTATCTTCTTTAAGGTCTTAATTGCAGGTTGCACGTAGGTGTTTCTCAATCATGGACAAAGTGATGCAGAACGAATGCTAAGTATTGATCTGATTTCTAAACGAGGGTTTCAGCACTGCTAGTCAAGCCAAAGAAAGTGTATCTAAAATATACAGGCGTAGCGCAGAGTAAGGAATTGAATATTGAGAATGTAGCGTCAC